>PQWD01001356.1:18253-129781 GCA_019425675.1 Leucinodes orbonalis | reverse complement strand
GTCAAGACCTTTGATCTATGGGGCACGATGGAGGTAATCCTTTTATATTATATTACTACGAGTACACAAGGCAAGCTTATATGTGACGGTTAAATGTGAAATGCAATAGTTTTAGGCTATCTTTCACCTTCTCTCTTCTTTCATCCTTCTGGATAATACTTATATCGGGCATAATATCAAATAGTAAAACTATCTCAGAAGTATTCGCAGTAGGAACTCTTGTTATGTATCAAGATGGTGGGTCCCAGGGGTGAGGGGTCCCAAACCAAGACATTCCAGTCAATAGTTCCAGGTTGTTGCTTACTTATATGTATTAAATTTATACGTTGATATTATTACAGAGGCGACAAAATATTGAATATTGCATTTGTTGGGATAAAAATCTTTCAGTTCGGCCAAAACAAATGCAAGTACCCCGAACCATGTTGTGGCGGCATTTTCATCATTAGCTCATTATACGTCCATCACCGAGGGGCACGAGCCTAGCCGTAGTCGTCCATGCGGGCCCAGTGCGGATTGGCCGACTTCGCGCACAACCTTTGAATTATTTCGTAGGTGTGCGCAGGTTTCATTACGATGTGTTTCTTCACCGTAAGGACGTCGGACAAGCGTACATATAATTACGAAAGGACATTTGTATGTAGCGGGATTTGAACCTGCACCCCCCTTTAACCCCCCTGATTTTAAAACCTTAGATTGGATACATACAATGTAAAACTGCGGAAAAAATCGAAAGTCATAACGACATCGTATTTACTATAATTTGGGGTTAGCAGCGGAAACGGCTACGTGAATAATCCGTCCATTTTCCACGACGAAAGTGAACGTGCCCCGTGTTTGTCTAAACATGGCGATAATCCGCGCGTTGGCATTTCAGCTGGCCGACTTTGTTTTAACTCAGAGGTTTTAACGCGGGATATTTTTTTTTCAAGGTCTCCTTATCATAGATTGTACTTTGCACCATAGACTACGGGCAAACACGGAGTAAGAGAAAACAATGTGAGATTGGTTACGATTGTTTTAAAATGTCTGCCATAAAATTTTGCTAAATTTCACTGTAAGTCTGGTTTACGTTAGAGCGATAGCGCGAATACCACAATTTGTTTTACGGTTCCGTAGGTATTTGTGTTCGAAAGTGAAAACGCGCTGACCCATTGTGATGCTTGGCCCGTAACGGCCTTGATGGGTCATCGTTGCCCGTATGGGTTCTAGTAAACAAACCGATGGTGTAAATATTTACGTTTATGGCATTTACACTATCCGTGTTGGGAACGGTGACCTTGGCTATGGTTGTACGGATTTGGGTTCAGAGATATATTTTTTTTCTTTATGAAAAAAAGTTATGAAGTAGACTTACGTGATGGTAATTGGATTTAATAAATGCACTTTTATGTAGTAGTTGGCAACGAAAATCAGCAGAGATCTGTGGCGTGCTATTGAGAGGCCTATGTTCAGCAGTGGGCAGGAGTGGGCTGATGATGATGACTTTTATACTCGAGCGGGATCAAATGCGAAACCGTGTTACTTGATCTTAAAAACGATTGGTGTGTAGGTGCTCCCCGATCCAAACCATCACACAAAATCAGTCGTCAAATCTGGTATTATCGAAAATTTATGATCGAGAATTAGGTTCGTTTGTCTGCGTAAAGCAGCCATTCAAAAGGTTTTCTGTGTGAAATAAAGAACTCCAACGAAAATATGAGGAAGTCCGAAGCCTTTACTATCTGCGTGGGTACCTCTGTCTCACCTACTTCGACCATCATAATAATAATACATTTAGGATTGCTGTTTTCCGGAAAATACTGTTATTTTTTATGTTACAGAGTGTACAGGACGGTCAGGGCGCTCACCTGATGGTATGTGATACGCCCGACCATGACAGAGGGCATTAATTAATACCTTAGATAAACTATAAACTAGATAGATTTACAATCTCACTCAAAAAGTCTTCAGCTAAAGTCTGCCCATCGCGTCAGTTGGGCAGAATTTTCATTCACAGTCAGGTCGCTCGCTACATGTCATAATGACATAGTAATGTGCTCGTGCTTTTGATTTTGTACTCTTTCTATGACGCGTGAAGGTGTGCAATCTAGACAACCCGGAAAATCGTCAACATATTAAATATATGCCACTTTTTCATTTTCCTCTACGGATTTGAAACTATAGGCGATCTGCTGTCATCAATAGTGCTCAATTCGTCAAAGATGGTTATTATTTATTGTTTTTATGTATACTTTGTAATATAAAATTGTTACGCCTACGTGTACCTACTTGATTACCATTATTATTATTATTTTGTTTCTTGTGTTAAGAGCAATAAAGAATTAAATAAATAGAATAGGTGTATTAGTTTTAGTCCATTTGTAATATGATTCAATTTTTTTTTATTTTAACTTTAATTTTATTTTGTAATTATTTTGACATTATTATTTTTGTCTATATACATTTTAAGTTTCTTGAATTGAATTGAATGTTAAATCTAATTATAATTATGTTATACTCTTATTGTGATTTTATGTGAATTATGGAAGGTTGGTAATGTTAACTTATAAATTTGTATGGGTGCAACTTACCTGATAATAAGAATTATTATTATTATAAATATAAAAAAGGAGGCATCCCCTGGAAGCATATCCCATCTGCAGTCACATCGAAAATTCTGTCCCAAATAAAAGGTTATATCATTTTTTTAAGTCAAACATATGAAAAATATATTTATAGTGCACAATAACTGTTCTGAAACTAGTCAAATGGTAAAAGAAGTGTCTGTTTATTATTTTCAGCCGAGATGACTCCATGACCTACCATTATAATGACAGGTGATCGTTGCTAGCAAATTCAAGTCGATAGAATAGCTTGTAGAAAAATATTTTGAATTTTTATTTAAATATCGACATCGATGGAAAGAAAAATATTATTTTAATAAAAAATATTTTTTTAACTAGTAAAATTATCAGGTATAAGAGACCTAAAATCTGTTGTCTCGGGTGTCGGGCGAAGTGCGATTCGATGGATAATAATAACTGTCTATCAGTTGTTAGTCTTAATGCCGCTCTGTCATGGTCAGGCGTATCACTTACCAACAGGTAAGCGTCCTGACCGTCCTGTAATTTGTAACAAAGAAGATAATACAGCCAGAATAATGGAATATAATAGTGTAGGTAAACATTTCAGAAACGGCTTTTTGGTCTTGTGGTATTCGTGGTTATTAACACAGAACTAGTCTCTATGCCGTTTCAAAGACGGAGGCCTACATTGTTAACGTTTCAACAATGAAACATAAATACATCGAATGACACCATATTTGTTGTAACTGTTTTTCCCATAGAATTGTTACGCCTACGTGAAAAATAGATATCTATTAATTTGCATTTGAAAAGCCTGTCGAATATGTCAGTACTTATTATTGTAACGGCTGACTTTAATTATGGAGGTCTTTGCTCCGCCGTGGTACGTTGACATTGTGATTGTCCTTACTATCGGTAAGATTATTCGTAGCCTAATTGATCGAATGTTATTCAACAGGCCTTCCTCAAAATTTTCAAAGCGTTCATATCCCTAGAGGTCATACATGCAAGCTTATCAATTTTATACTAGGTCACCTAGACCCCCCTCCTGCAACGCTTTAAGCCGAGGTTGGCGTCCCACTCTGGTCACCCTTAGGTTTGCATAAATTTTTGGGCTGAGACCCATCTGTGCTCACCAATTGTCCAGTGAAGCTGTGAAGGCCACTTGCAGCCAAAAGCGATAAGTAATTCCTTAAAAGTTAATCAATCCGTTTCGCAGTCGCCTGTCCAGGTAGCATTATAAGCCCTCCCTGTTTCTAAATCAACATCGTCATCCTGCAAACTATGAATCACGTTAGTTCTTCTATCGATATCCATATTTTGGGAGGGAGACGGGAGATACCTCAATTTTAAGCTTTTATTATAACTGTAGATCCGGGTTAAAGGGTGAGTGAGATAGACAGACATTACTCGATCCTCTTACTTTATATCTTTATTTCATAAGTCAGCAACTGTAGTATGGTCCTACAGAATCAAGATTGCTGCTTACCGCCAAATGGGATATCTACTTCGTTGCTCAGGTACTTAAAAAAAACCTAACATTCTCTATAATAATAAAATTATCTATAATAAGTAATACACGGTAAGAATAATCGATGTGTGAACATCCCTAGTGTCTGAATATGACGTCACAATTGTCAGATAGCGCGGTTGACATTTTGACCAAACCTGTACGAGGTTCACTTCCTAAGTGGAATTTTAAATGGTCATTACAACTGATCAGGAGTGGGTACTGACGTATCTAAGAGACTATGATGTATTAATGTCAATTTGAAACTTAAGTTAAATAGATAAGGTTGATTTTTCTTCGAATGAATCGTGCAATTAAATACGTTGATTTATTTGAATGGTTTGTACTGCGATGTTGCTATGATTTTGTCAGACTTCCAAAAGTTTGGCATACATTAGTATAATTTGAATTGATTTTGCGTTGTTCTCGAAAATTTTGTGAATATTAATGATTTGACGCGGATTGTTAATGGGTATGTATATGAGGTAACGGCCCACTACAAGGCTCCCCTTACTAGGAACTCGGCTATGTATAAACTAGACATTGCGTATTTTGTTGTCCTTGAATTAATGAAACTAGTTAGCAAAAGGCGCCATTTATAGACTTTTTTGGAAGCGAACGAGGCACTGTTGTCCCGCCAACACACATAAGACTAATGCCAGACTTTTCCAGCCGTGGATATTACGGCTATAGTATTTGTTGCAACACATGTCAGTCGTTCGTTCTATTGATTTCTCGTGAAGTACCCAGGAATTTCGTGATCTACCGGCCCTCTTGATTGACCGGACATACCTTGTACCCAGTGAAAAGAACAGATGTGGAAAAACAGTGCGAAAAGTCATTGGGGCTGGCCGAAGGAGGATTGGTGGATGTGAACGTCTATTATCTGAAGATAAAAGTGTGACCAATGGCTTAACGTACATTACATAGATAGACTCGAGATGGTATTTTTCGGTGCTCCATCTAAACATCAACTATTCAAGAGACAATTCTTCTTAAAGAGACATCACTTCTCAAAATACAAAATGTTAAAAAAGTAGGGAATTAAGGAATTCTTTTATAAAAGTACATTGCATTAGACGCTCCCTATCACCTGGTGGTGACGCAAGGCCTAGGTTGGGCTATTGACCTAGCAAGGCCAAAACTGCTATACAACGCAATTGGGCGGGGCTTACACCTGCCGACGTACGTAGCGTCTCGTTCAAGAATTACATAACTATTTCGGCTACTCCGTCTTGTTGTTTTCCAAATTGCGATCTTGACCTTGTTCTTGTGTGATGGTATGATCAGGTCGTGAGGCACAAGGTTTGTGGGTGGGTTGTTTTTACCAACAATATCAGGCGATCGACAATGTCTACGGAATTATTGGTTGACGAAAACTTATTTGGTTCTCTGAAATTGTGTGGAAATAGTAAACAAGGTAAAGGCGGTCGTCGTATTATGTATCAACTAATATAAGCCTGGGGATACAGATAAATAAAAAAAAGAACTTAATTGATCATTTGTGGAAATTATCAAGATTTGTTGACTAGATGTGAGATTGTTTCTTATCAACTAATTGCAGTCGACTGTGGATACAGGTTTTCTCTATTATGCGTCGGATATCCTGGTCTATCGTTAACCACGTCTTTGGCTAGTCGTCGGTCCATTGGGACCGGGTAGTTTTATTTAACGCTTGCTAAATGGCGGTCACCACTTCCCAACTCGTATGATCTAAAGGCTATTAGTCCTGATTTCATAGAAACGTATCTAACCGGATACCACAAAAGGCTCATGCAATATAAACATCTTCACAAGGCATTCACCGAGAAATTTCCGGATCACCGGATTTCTTTAGTTAATATATAGATAGGATTAAATAGTAACGTAGACGAACAAAAGTTATCAACATACGAGTCGCCTGGGTGAAGATAATGGCTTCGCTAGGCCACATATCATGAAAAAAAAAACGATGTCTAATGAACGGAAAACGCAGGTTTTCGCAAGATATAACTAAGGCTAAGCTAGGAAGGCTATGGAAGTCGTTAAGCTCAATTAAAAACAAACAGCGATTAGCTAACACGTTACGTGTAAACCGCCCTCGGGCAAGTTTTACGGAGTTGGTATGACGCGTCCGCTTTTTTTCAAATTTGAAGGTTAAACTTAAGTCTAGTTCAGTTGGCGTTTGTGTTTTGGCAATGCTGTTGAACCTGGTTCGCTTTGTTGTTGGTTACTGTGTTGTAACATTTGTTTTGTTACTTGGTTAGAGCGAGACGGAAGATCTAGTCGTGGTCAAGTATGAGACGGCAGATATGATTTCTTTGTTTGAAATGGCAAGACGCCCTCGATTGCGCAATGATAATGCTTGTACAGATTAGGAATTTGCTAAAAGCGCGTTGTGCGCTTTTAGTCTTGGATCAGATTATTTTATGGGAACTATATATTGTTCTGCTCATTTTTGCAAAATAAGTTAGCGAAAAAGAAAGTTCATCTAATGGTAAATTTCTTCTCAAATAATACACTTGTTTTTTCGAAAAAGTGCATTTGCTGTCTTGTGTTGTGAAGATCGTAAGCCCCCGCATCCAGGAACTTAATGGCTTGTGTAGCATAAATAGTTCACGATCGAATTAAGATTATATAATAATAAATGTATAAATTCCTCTATTTCTTACTCTTTACCCCCATTTTGCACCAGATATCCCGGACCTCCGCTTTTCATATTTTATTTATTTAAATTCACTGGTAAAATGTATAACCGGAAATAATTGCAATACAGCATAGTGTTAATGTAAGACACATTTTAGGTATAAAACCACTTGCAGCAGTGAGTCAGAATAGTGGTTTTGTTAGTAAACACTGGAACTACTCTGAAGCCAGAGAAATAGGTAAGATTAAGGTACCTAAGCAGATGACCATAACCATGGGAAAATAAAGAAAAGAATTAAGAATCTTGATTGACGATCCATTTGGTGTAAAGATTGAGTCGTCAGCTATTACACAAAGGGGTAATAGCTGACGTCTCAACCTTTACCAACCAAATATTCCGGGTTCAATCTCTGGGCTGTACGAACATTTGTGTGTATGAACATGTCTGCTTGTATTGGTTTGGGTGTTTTTTATGTATAAAAGTATGTATTTACAAAATAAATATATAAGTATGTTTATCAGTTGTTTAGTACCCGTAATACAAGCTTCACGCTCAACTTGAGGCTAGATAGCGTTGTGTGAATGTTAGTGGATATATATATTTATTTTATTTATTTGTTAGGTTTATTTTTAGAGCACATCTCTTCCACCACGACTAGTCGGTGCTCAAGAGCAAGCCCATTATTAATAAAAAAACAATATCTGTTTCTTTGCATGTGCAAAGCTTGTGAATCCACCGTTGGAAATTATATTTAAGGTAATAAACACTTTAAAACTTATGATAATAATCAATGTGATACTGATACAGATAATTGTCTGAAAGATCATCGATGTGCTGATTACAGTGATTTTGGAGGTGCACCTTGAGACCGTCCTTTGACATGGCGTTTTTAATGTCAAAGAAAAGTTCAAGGCGTGAATATAAAAGATTATAAAATTTACGAAACTGAAATGAAACCTGTTTCGAGTCGCGCCCCAAATTGTGTAAATCAATGTTGATATTTACAAATTTACACATTAACTGTTTAATAAAATCGATCCGATAAGAAGGTGATACTGTGTTGTAACGTCTTATAAGAGTACATACTCGTACAGTTGAATTTTGAAAGCTTTCCAATATAAATAAACAAATATTCACTGACATACAAACAGCGCCATCTAGTCCCAAATTTAGCATTTAGCCTGTAGTATAGGGACTAAACATATGTGTTTTTTTTGTAAAGAAATACATATTATACATAGAAAACTCTCAGTCCAATGCAAACAGACATATTCATGCACACAAATGTTTGCACTGCCCGGGTATCGAATCGGGAACCCTTGGTGAAGTAGCTGACGTCTCAACCATTACACCAAATGGGTCATCATCATCATCATTACAACCTAGAAAGTCCACTGCTGAACGAAGGCCTCCCCTAATGATTTCCACGCGGACCGATCCCTTGCAGTTAACATCCATCTGCTACCTGCCACCTTAACCAGATCATCAGACCATCTGGTTGGGGGTCGGCCTACGCTTGGGTACGCTACCAAATGGGTCGTCAATATATAAATATGACATTATCGTATGCACTTACGTTCTCATTCTTAATTTGAACCGTAGGTAATATTCCATCTTGAAAAACTATTAGAGTCATGTGTCTTTTGTATGAATATTTTTTTTATGCTACGAGCTGCAATAATTTGAAATGATAGCTCAAGTTACATTGAAGGACTGATGAATTGGATTTTTTACGGGTGTAAGAATACGTGCCGATTTTATAAATAAGGTATAATGATGTGCTAGTTAAGTAGTGGGTAATTCCCATGGTATTGTATGTGTTTGATACTTGATTGGTTTTGCGGGCCAAGGGGGGGGGGGGGGCATTTTGGATGTGATAGATTAAAGGTAAATTATCCGGTATAAGGACCTACAACAGATGATATCTGTTGTCTTAGGTGACGGGTGCAGTGCGGTATTGATGGGGAATAATAACTATCAGTTGTTGGTCTTCTTCAATGCCGCTATGTGATGGACAGGCATTTCACTTAACATCAAGTTAGCGTCCTGACCGTCCTGTACACTTTGTAACATAAAACAAAATGATTGTTATGAAAGGATGATGTGGGTTGCGTTTTTGGTTGACCAACGCTAAGATTAAGAACACAGACATCTGAATATACAATTAGACTGGACAAGCCGCCATGTTTATAGGCAGTCCCAGTGTCGCAATTTCTTTTCGGTTCTTACCTGTGAAAAGTTATTATATTTCTTGGTAAATTTACTGATTCATTGCGATGATGGCATGTTACAATTGCACAGGGTGGCATTTTGGAAAAAAACGGTAATTTCTTCTAATATTCGTGCGTCTTGACTCCTTTCACAGAGCGTAAACTGGCAGCTAGTGTATGCTCGTTGAGCTTACATTTGTCGCACTTTAAACGCGGCTTGCCCCATCTCCTGTATTGGGAAATCTGTGGTTAAGAATCTTGCGCGACAGCTATTGGTGACTGCCTAGATTTAGAATTAGCGCGCTCCGCTTACTATATCTATGGGGTGATGGGTGACCGCAAAATATATCTCAGTCTCTCTCAACTATCGATAGTTTGACGATTACAAACATGTGTGTATATTACTAATGAACATGTCTGTTTGTATTGGGCTGGTTATTTCTATGTATAATATGTATGTCATCATCATCAGCTCATTTCGTCCCACGTCCCCACCGATGGGCACGAGCCTACCCGTATAGGGTGATTTGGCCTTAGTCGTCCACACGGGCCCAGTGCGGATTGGATGACTTCCCGCACAACCTTTGAATCTCTTCGCAGGCGTGCATGAAGGTTCCCTCACGATGTTTTTCTTCACCGTAAGAGCGTCGGATATCGTACATATATTTTCGAAAAATCGAAAACACATTGGTACGTGGCAGGATTTGAACCTCAGCCCTCCCGGTAGGAAGGCGACTGTCCGCACCATTGAGCCACCGACGCTCCTGTATGTATTTACAAAAAAAAAGGATATTTCAGTAAGTTTATCCGTTGTTTGGTATCCATATTATAGACTAATGCTTAGTTTGGGGTATAAATGGCGCTGTAACAATGTCTGTGGATATTTATTTTAATTAACAGGCTTGACGCTTAACTTTGGGCTAGATGCATATATTTTTTTATAGACTTTGGATATTGCACGACCGCGCGGCAACATTACTGCCATGCGTCGGTGCTCGCGTTGAATGACACCTTATCAGCATAGTTTACATACACTATGGCCTAGGAAAAATCCGCTCCAGCGAGTCAGTAATCTTTAATTATCGATTATGCACCATTGTTTGCTGGGAAGTACTCTATTTTCGGTTGAATCAGCAAATTATTATTTGCGGTTGATATGAAAGAGTGGAATTTAAGGGACGACTCTTAAGATGTTTAGATTCTGGTCTCGGCAAGGGCGGATTCAGGTTAGGCGCCAGGAGGGGGTCACATAGTAGTAGTCAAGGTATTTTGTTAATGTACGTTATATAGTACTTAAAAATAGCTCAGGGGGGTCATGACCCCCATGACCCTCCCCCTGGATCCGCCGTTGGGTCTCGGTCGTGGTTGGCAATGGCTTTGTTTATTGAGTATGATTGACCACGCGCCGTTGTCAATCTTAATGTGAAATTCAATACAATTAAAAAATACGTAGGTTGTACTTATTAAAATCAAATAATCACATGATTGAGGCATTCATGAAGCTAGAAATGATTAATCAGCAAATGAACCAGTTATGCCAGTATGTTCTCAAATTATCCATCTATCTGCAATCTAAATATCTGTCATCATCATCATCAGCTCATTAAACGTCCCCACCGAGGGGCACGAGCTTACCCGTATAGGGTGTATAGGCCTTAGTCGTCCACGTGGGCCCAGTGCGGATTGGGCGACTTCACGCACAACCTTTGAATCACTTCGTAGGCGCAGGTTCCTCACGATGTTTTCCTTCACCATAAGAGCGTCGGATAAGGTACATATATTTTTCAAAAATTCGAAAACACATTGGTACGTGGCGGGATTTGAACCTCACCCCTCCCAGTAGGAGGGCGACAGTCCACACCATTGAGCCAGCGACGCTCTAAAATATTGTCAACTTACTAAAAATATACATTCTTTTAACGAATTGGTGACAGAGATACGTATGCGTACGTATGTGAAGATCACATCATGTACGTATGCGTACTGTAAAAAGGAATGTATTTCCCTAATAAAAGACAAATTCTATTTATGGTATTATTTGGCCAAAACCTATATTATTTAAGTCCTACATTGGTGTAGCTCTTATCAAGTTTCGAGGCCCTTAGGGCGTGAATTGTTCAAGCGTACCATTAAAACAGCCATGGAACCTCAAGGATTTCAAATAGCAAATTGCCGATAAATCAGATAAAACGGAAATGTTGAAACCATTACGCGTGAAATTGATAGCTGGCAACATTGTCCAAAGCGGATAATCCTGGCTTTAATGCGTAATTATGGCAACATTATGGGACGTCTTAATCGACAACGTGTGTTGCTCGGCCGGTTTTTATCGCTATGACCTGTTTTTTTTTTTTTTTAAGTAAAATATGACCTCACCACATTGGACGGGAGCTGGTGACGCCTGGAGAGATCATAATGGGTCGCATAATTAATTGTGTTATACGAAGCATTTTCCTAATAGAGCTAACCAATGATATTCTGTATATGTAAAGGTAGATACGCCATCCGTGCCACAAAAACGAACCGTCAAAGAGACTTGTTTAGGTAAATGTACGCTCATTCGAAATATATGTATGTATGCTGTCGCTGCATTCGGACCACTTTTTTCGAATATTTTGTGACCATATCACGAATCTATACTTTTTACATCATTGGAGCTAACTAACTACGCAAGCTATGAAGGGCCGGACTTAGGACCGTCAATGGTTATTTTTATGCCATAAGTGAACGGGTTGGCCAATGCGCTCACCTGATGGTAAGTGATACGTCTGACATGGCTTGCTGACAAGCAGTGTTGAAAAAAATTAATAGTTAGGTAGTTATTATTTTTCCGTCAACACTGCTCTGCACTCGTCACCCGAGACAACAGATGTTAGGTCTCTTATAGCCGGTAATTTTACTAGCTACCTTGCCTTCAGCCCGGAACACAGGAGTGCAAGACACTCCTATTTTACGGGGCAATATCTGGCACTGTGGTGGTACCTCTAGACGACTCAGTACCGAGTCTACCACCTAGTAAACTTCTGCTACTGGCGCTAGAATGATATTTACTATGGTGTATAACGTTTGCTATATAAGTGATATAGATGTTACAAAAGTCATCACGGCCCACTGCATGACATAGGTCTTCCCGCATAGCATAGATAAAGGGAGATTGGGCCACCACGCGGGCCCAATGCGGATTGGCAGGTGTTAACGACTGCCATCCTAAGATTGTAGCCGGGACCAATGATATTCAGTATATATAAAGGTAGAAACGCCATATGTGCCTCAAAAACGAACCGCCGAAGAGAGTACAGTTTGTACTGTTTTGCTTAGGTAAATGTGTTCGCAATTCGAAATATGTGTACGTGTGCTGTCGCTGCATTCGGAACACTTTTTTCGATTGTTTTGTGAGCATATCACGAATCTATACGCCATACATGCCTCAAAAACGAACCGCCGAAGAGAGTACAGTTTGTACAATTTTGCTTAGGTAAATGTGTTCGCAATTCGAAATATATGTATGTGTGCTGTCACTGCATTCGGAACACTTTTTTCGATTGTTTTGTGAGCATATCACGAATCTATACTTTTTTACATCATTGGCCGGGACTGACGGCTTCACGTGCCCTCCGAAGCCCGGAATCATCTTTCTTTTCGGACAATCAGATTCAGCCAGCAATGTCCTAACTAAACTAGGAAAATCGCACAAAGTGACGTTTCTCCGCGCGGCTCGAAACCATGACCTCTGGATATCGCAGCCGAGTGCTGTGACCACTGAATCAAAAATAACAAGAACTAGAAAAGAACCTTGGAGAGGACTGGCAGAGCGATGTTGGCTCCAGCCCCAGTCATGCTTTTATACTTGCAGATCTTAAGTTTTTTACTTGTTTGAAGACGCATAGCAACAGTTCCTTCATAGCTCAATTGCTATTAATTTCGATTAAGATTCTTTAGATTTTTTATTTAATAAAAATAATTTTAATGCCACTTGATCAATTAGCAACACTAGATCGTTTGCCGATGGAGAAAACTGGTATTTATTATAATCTCGGTATTAATATGATTAAGATTTCAAAGACAGGCAAACGTGGTTAGACGGTGTTTTTTGGAAGATCATTACATTAAAGTGGCTTTGACTCGAACGATGGACCTGTTATGGTTTCATAATTACAACTTTATATGTCCACTGCTGAACGAATGTCTCCTCTCATGATTTCCTCGAGGGCCGAACCCTAGCAGTCGACATCCATCTGCTACCCGCCACCTTAACCAGGTCATCCGTCCATCTGGTTGGGGGTCGGCCTATGTTTCGTTTCCCGTTGCGCAGATATATCATGCCATCGTTTCTACGCACAATGTGCACTGCCACTTCAACTTACTTATCCTGTGGGCTATGTCGGTAGTTCTACGGATTTTGTGGTTTGGTGCCTGCATAATCACCCTATTAATTTCCATTGTAGGGTATAGGTCTTTCCACACAGCATGGCTCTAGAGAGTTTGGGCTATAATACACCACGCGGGCTCGGAATTTGAGGTTATGGACACGAAATTGGGTGTTAACTACCATCCTTACATTGAAGCCGGGGCTGACCGCTGAACATGCCTTTTGAAGCTTTAATAGCTGGTAGACTCGATACTGAGTCGTCTAGGTAGGTACCACCGCAGTGCCAGATATCATCCCGTGAAACAGGAGTGTTATGCACTTTTGTGTTTCGGGATGAGGGCACTGTAGCTTGTGAAATTACCGGGTATAAGAGACCTAACATCTGTTGTCTCGGGTGATGGGCGCAGTGCGGCATTGATGGGGGACAGTAACTGTCTATCAGTTGTTGGTGTCCTTTAATGCCGCTCTGTCATGGTTTGGCGTATCACTTACCATCAGGTGAGCGTCCAGACCGTCCTGTACACTTGCAACATAAAAAACCAAGACTCAAGATAATATTTTTGGGTCACCCATTCGTCGATCGTCTATTGCGAAAGTTACTTTACTTGTGCGATGGTCAATCGAATGTTTCTTGAAAGTTCATTCAAATGGTCGGTACCTGAAATGATTTGCATACTACGGACGAGTTTTTGTCCCCATCTTTAGATAGGAATATAAGATAAACTAATCAAAACTAGGTCTACTAATCAAATTGGTAATAAATGAAGGAATTCGCATACAACAGATGTGTTTTTATCAGCGCATACCAAAAGAAATCAATTATAGTGCACGGTAAGTGTGTGCCCACGTGGCGGTGCGCGTGCGCATGAGTGCAGTCCCAGTGTCGATAGTCATGGAGTCGATAAAACAATACCTTACCTTACATTGTCAGTTACAACTGCCAGAATATTAACTAGATAAAGGCTTAGTCATTGAAGAGTTTAAATAAAAAGGATTATTGTCCTAGGCATGAAAACAAAATATAGCTATTTTTCCTGATTTGGCTAGAAGATAAGCTGTATCACCTGATTGTCCGAAAAGAAAGATGACACTTAATGCTTCGGAGTACATGTAAAGCCTTCGGTGCCGGATACATTCTTAGGGCAGTAGTCGTAAAACACCCATCAATCCGTATTGGGTCTTAGTGGTGGGTTACGACCCAATCTCCCCATAGCTATGCTGTGCGAGAAGACCTGTGCCCTGCAGTGGGCAGTTACAGGCTAACGATATCGATAATGGTCTTACAACCCTTTGAACGCAAAGAAGTAAGCAATTCCTATATATTACGTTACCATTGAAAATTAGTTTGATTCGCTTAATTTAAAAGGAAAACGTGGCACAATGCATCGTGTTGCATAACGTGCCAGAAACAATACACCGTGCATTGGATTTAGTATGTTGCATTTACAATAACTGCAGTTTATGATTGAACTTGAATTTCGTTGCAATTGGAAACAGAACTTAATTTTTGAAGTTCGAGGACTTCTCATACAGTAGTAACTAAAGACTGAACCGGATTGAAGTTATATAAATTGTTATCTTTCTCTTCTGGTATTTGAACACCAATGACCGTAACGCATCTTCTGCTGTTACGGTTTTATGTTCAGTGGAGAATGCCTATTTTTTTATGGTAGTTGTTTTATTTTAATTTTAAGGTAGTTTTTTTTGTTTTTTTTGGGGCCCTAATAAACTTTCATATAAAACGTTTATTTACAAATAACTGATCACCCTCTGTTACCTTTGTTGTCGATATACCATCATTTCGTACAAAAAAATGGCGTTTAAAATCCGCCATTTTGAATTTATATACTTTTTATGTACCCAGCGATACTCGCGCTATGAAGACAAATCTTATGTTAAAATCCGTCACTCCCTTAAGGCTGCAGCAGGGAACATAGAAATCTACAAACATACATACGCTTAAAACATAACCCTCTTTCGATAGTCGGGTAAAAAGTTCGATTCCTCCTTCATAGTCCGAACTGCAAGGCAGTGAATGACCTTTTTGCGTTTCCCGATACATATAAAAATTTAACTTTTCAAGGGAACAGTAAATTCGAATTCAGTGAACAGTAACTGGCATTATTTGAGTTTGCGTGATACACCTTAGGCTGCATTGTTAATTTCCATTAGGGAAGATGGCAGTCACCGCGCTCAAATTTTTATTAAAATAAATTTTGATGACGAAAAAAAACCTCCGCTAAAGATCCCAACTGCAAAAACCTGTCAAAGTTTAGGCGCAGTTCGCTACGAGAAACGCTGAGAAGATTCGTTGCCGAATTCTCACAGCATCAGTTATCCAATCACGCTTGAGGCCTGGCTAGATTCACCTGAGATACAAAAGGTGAATGGCCTGTTTTCGTCGAAGGCCAACATCTGTTTAGTTAGGTTTTTATCAACAATATAATATTTATACGTACAACGTATGTTTGGCGGGCTATCGACCTGTCACAAAAAATGCTGGTACACGATCTGGACGTTCGGATTCACAGTGCGAATGTTTGATACTAGTATAATCCCGCGGTTTCACTCGCGATACTACTGTTAAAGGCTGGTGACGGAGATGAGATAAACGGAGCACTGGGATATCTGGCGCAGGATGGGGGAGACCTATATCTTGCAGTAGACTGCGATAGGTAGAAGGAAGAAAAATATTAATTATTAATATCTTCTGAAATTAGCTCAGCGCCATCTACCTATAATTTTACTATGTATGTTATCATAAAGTTTGTACTCTGGGCGCCTAACAACGGACAACGCACATCAGTTATCACAGAAAACACATAGATCATAAAAACAGACATGCACACAAATATTTATATAGTGCACGGGGATTTAACGCGAAACTCGGATTGGTTCAATGTCTCATCCATTACACCATCGTCCACGGCTCCCTCAATGACACACACTATCCGGCATTGTGGTACCCCATAGACGGCTCAATACCGAGTCTACCATTTAGGTTATTAATTATTATGTGGAATAAAATTTTGAGGGCTCGATGGCGTAACGGATTGTGCGTTCTGTTGACGATCGCACAAGTCAAGCAACTCCCAACGGCCATTCATTGGACAGATGACCAAAAATATTACTTCGAGCCCCTCCACGCTTCGTAAGGAACGCTAATTGGTCCTGGTTGCTGTCTAAGAATGGTATACTTTAACACCCACCAATCTGCAGTGGTGGACTAACTTTGCGAAGGAAGAAAAATTAACACCTTGTCCCTGAAGTGCGACGTTATAAGCAAATGTTTATGAATATAATATTTTAATATTTTTTTTCACAACTCAAACGTGTATCCGAACTTCTCCTGACATCAGGAAGTTGAGATAGATCGTGCAGCGATGAATTGTACTTAATTGCGTCGGAGCGATTAGCAGACCGATTTTGGTCATCTCCAAACAGGGCTGTGTTTGACACTAGGACCTAAAGGGTGTAGGGGAATGACCTTACCTTAATAAGCTGTACTATTGTTTGTCACACATAATTATTTCTCTTATTATTAGTTCTGTGGTTTGTCATCTTAATTGATGATAAAACTTCCAGTACTGGGAATTCATTACTGGCTTGGTAAATATGTGTACAATATAAAATTAGGTCTATTTAGGTCTTCTATCTTCCCTTGTTTCTTTTTTTATACTTGTATAATGTTTTGGATGTGTACCAAATACAAATGTTTTCTTTCTTGCTTACTTTCTTTCTTTCTATACAGTATACGCTGGACCAGTGTCAGTTGATAAATCAAAGCCTGAATTTTTATGCAACTATTTCCTAACTAAGGCGTCGGTGGCTCATTGTTGTGGACTGTTGCCTTCCGACCTGCAGGGTGCAGGTTCAAATCCCGCAACGTACTAATGAAAGGTGAAGGAAAACATTGCGAGGAAACCTGCGCACAGCTGCGAAGAGATTTAAAGGTTGTGCGTGAAGTCGGCCAATCGGACTGGACCCGCGTGAACGACTAAGGCTTATGCACTCTTTACGGGAAGACTTGTGCCCTTCGGTGGGGACGTATAATGAGCTGATGATGAAATCCTAACTAGCAAAATAGTACCCTTAATTGTATGTACTTGAGGCTAACCAAATACCAGAAGCTTGAACAAGGCATTTTTTTAATCCGGGTCTTTCCCCGTTATGAGACATTGTATAAGCTATATTATAAACCCATTTATCTCTTACTTAACAATAGCGATTGCAAGTGTGTGCCGGATGTATGGAATCAATAACATTGCGATACTAGGCAACGTCTCGTTCCGGTGAACCGAACGAGTGTCAGATTTCGTTGAAGCAGTAAACGGTCTTACGTGTCAAATATTTTTTTGTAGAGGATTAAAAATTGTAGAGGATTTTTTTAGGTTACGAAGTGAACAGGGCGGTCAGAACGCCCACCTGATGGTAAGTGATACGCCTGACCATGAAAGAGCGGCACTGAAGGAGATGGACAACTGATAGACAGTTATTATTCTCCATCAAAGCCGCACTGCGCCGGTCACCGGAGACAACAGATGTTAGGTCTCCTAAACCCAGTAATTTTACTAGTTACAAAATGACGATGAAGGGACATGGGTTCTTAGACGGTTTCAAAATTCTATTTTTTTGTTAAGATTTGATTCGTCGGTGACTCATTGGTGTGGACTGTTGCCTTCCGATCTGGAGGGTGCAGGTTCAAATCCCACCACGTACCTACCAATGTCTTTTCGAATTTCCGAAATTATATGTACGTTTATCTGATGCTCTTACGCTGAAGGAAGACATCGTGAGTCAAAGTCAAAGTCAAAAACATTTATTTCAAATTAGGCTTACAAAAAGCACTTATGAACGTCAAAAAATATACAAAAATATAATAAAAAACGATTAAAATACTAAACTAAAAATATGAGTTTTGATGCTTTGAAAAAAAAGCGCTTCAGTGGGTTGGCCTGTTGAGTAAACCTGCGCACGCTTACGAAGTGAATCAAAGGTTGTGCGTGAAGTCGGCGAATCCGCACTGGGTCCGCGTGGACGACTAAGGCCTTATATACCCTGTACGGGTAGGCTGGTGCCCGTCGGTGGGGGCGTTTAATGAGCTGAGGATGATGATTGAGTATTCGTTAAATTGTCGCCGTCGTGTTGTCTGAGCGTTGAGTTGCTCCGTCATCTAGAAAGTGTGAGTTTCAATTTGGCGAGAAAATTTACACATATTGCAATTTAGTTAGGATATTAAAGGCGAAGTCACCTAATTGTCTGGAACTAAAGATGATTTTATTTATAGAACACGTTTAGCCCTCAGTTCCTACCACAGACATCCGAATATACAATTAGACTGGACAAGCCGCCAAATTTATAGGCAGTCCCAGTGTCGCAATTTCTTTTCGGTTCTTACCTGTGAAAAGGTATTATATTTCTTGGTAAATTTACTGATTCATTGTGATGATGGCATGTTACAATTGCACAGGATGGCATTTTGGGAAAAAATTGTTATTTTTTTCTAATATTCGTGTGTCTTGATTCGTCTCACAGAGCGTAAACTGGCAGCCAGTGTATGCTCGTTGAGCTTACATTTGTCGCACTTAAAAACGCGGCTTGCCCCATCTCCTGTATTGGGAAATCTGTGGTTCCTACTGTCTTACGATGGTAGTTCGTTAGATTGATAACCAATCCGTATTGGGTGCGTCTTAGGTTATGGCACGATCTTCTCAAAGCTAATAATGGGAATGTGTGGGTCCTGCATTTATATTTAACGTTTTAATTTGTCTGATTGATTTATTAACCTAAATATTCTGAAGGGAATACAATTATTAAACTATTGTTATCTGTTCAATATCACACCAGGCTTTGAGGGGTATCTTATGATTATATTTACAAACATATTGTCATAAGCAGGACAGTCTTTTGTCTGTTCTTATGATCTGGATAAAACCAATACTGGATGAACCCAATTTTCATAAACACAAGCCAAGGATCACTGTGAAGAAATACGAAGAGCCCAAAAATTCATAACCGAAACTACTGGAGGTTGTTTTTGTAACCGGCCCCCTTTGAATGAAATGCGGAAGTAGTAACATTAACATATTGCTTTCACATTGGACTATTGAAAACAAAAGTGGTTTCCTCTAGTAGACCGAGGGGCCCGAAACATGTCCGCTCAAATAACGTTTGTATAAATTTATAATATCCATAGATATACTTAAAACGCTTTCTAGCCGCAATTATAGGAGTTTGCTTATACTATGAGTACAAAACTTAATATGGGTCTCTAATGCCATCTAGATGGCATTGTGTGAATATCACTGGATATTTATTTATGAGGTAAATCGTTGGCTCTTTTACCTTACGTATAAAATAGTATCAATTTCAATTTAAGACCTATCCACCCTTTACGGGCAGGTTGGTACCCCTCGGTGAGGACGTTTAATGAGCTGGTGACTAATAAATACTTTTTTCGTTTCAGGTTAGTCTACATTGTGATGTTCCAGATAAAATTCCTGGTTACGGCATAGCAATTCTATGCTCTCTAGTATTGCAAATGTCGGCCAGTGTCACTTAAGATCAGGTGAGCCATTTCCTCGTTGGTCATTATAAGATTAAAACAAATTACTCGTTCAAAATTTAAACCTTTAACCGCCGCTGACGGATATATAAAAAAAAATAGATTTTCTATTATGTCAGAAATCCTAGCGGGGAAAAGGTTAAAATTGATGTTTTGCGTTACAATTTTTATATAGAAATAGTTACATATATACCGTCAGGACTTCGGGGGAGCATATACGATATGTACTTGCTTTAAATTATCCCGTTTCGAATCCTGTCCCATGCGAGGAGGGGGGCGCCAACACTATTATACAACCCCTATTACGTTTGTTTGCTTTCATTTAATCGTAAATTTGTAATGACAAGCGTGAATACGATTTGTATAATATTGAATTTTAATCGCCCACAAAACTAAATTTTTATTTTTGACGTTTTAATAAAGACTCCAATTTAAGATTGTGCTAGTTTTGTAAAAAAGTAAATATGCTGTAAATTTTCACGCAGTCACACAGCGCCATATAGTCCTTAACCAAGCATTTAGTACTGGACATTCGAAATGCTCACCTGATGGTAAGTGATGCACCTGACCATGACAGAGCGACTTTGATGGAGACTAACAACTGACAGGCAATTATTATTCCCCATCAACGCCACACTGTACCGGACACTCGATACACAGAATTGAATTATTCTTTTATATCACGATATCTGGCAATGCGGTGATCTCTGCCTAGTTGGTTCAGTACCGAGTCTACCACCTAGTAATGTGTGTATTATATTATAGTATTCTTATTATTTTACGTAGAAAACAACCAGACCATTACAAACAGTCATGCACACAAATGTTTGTACTGCCCGGGGATTGAACCCGGTACCCCTTGGTGTAAAAGCCGACGACTCAACCAATCACACCAAATGTAAAGCAGTGTATGCCGCACCGGTTATGCGCAATGCGACAAGCACAGCACGGAGTGGCTTGGCACGCTTCCATGGTTCCCGTGCTATAACCGCGTATATTGTATCGTCCACTTCCGGCGAACAACGCTTTTGTCACCGACTTTGGACGTCAACGTGTGAAATTTTCAGCTTATTGGGCAGATTGAAGGGTGTATTTATGATATGAGTTAATCAGCAGTAGAGTATATAATTATAACTATTTAAGAGAACAATAAAGCAATGGATTAGTTAGCAATGGAGTATGTACTTATTACTATTTTAAAAAGCTAGCTTTGGAAATATACATTTTTTTGTGACAGAGTGTAGGTCTCTCTCTTCAACCTATCGCAGTCCACTGCTGGACATAGGTCTCCCCCATTTTGCGCCAGATATCCCGGTCCTCCGCTTAGGAGAGAGGAGTGTAGGTACATGTTCTGAACTCTCACCTGATAGTAAATGATACGTCCGGCCATGCCAGACTGGCATTGAAGGAAAATGCCTCACCGCGCCCGTCACCCGAGAAAACAGTCTCTTATACCGAGGAATTTACATACATTGCCAAACATAAAACATACATCCCAAAACTTAAAAGTCCAGAACACTCATATTTCACGGGACGATATCTGATACTGCGTTGGTCTAGACGACTCAGTATCGAGTCTACCACCTAGTACCACCTATATTTCGTTGGCGCTTCTTTCTCGACAAGCCACAGCCACTGGACAGCTTTCTGTAGGTGTTGATTATTATTCATCATCATCAGCTCATTAAAAGCCGCCACCGAGTGGCACGAGCCTACCCGTATAGTGATTAGGCCTTAGTCGTCCACGCGGGCCCAGTGCGGGTTGGACGACTTCACACGCAGGTTTCCTCACGATGTTATCCTTCACCGTAAGAACGTCGGATAACGTACATATATTTTCGAAAATTCGAAAACACATTGGTACATGGCGGGTTTTGAACCTCAGCCCTCCCGGTATGAAGACAACGGTCTACACCATTGAGCCACCTTCGATATTATTATCAATAATTAAAAATAAGTTTCCTTACTTTTGTATTACCACTCGGATTGATTCGTCGATGTCCACTTCCGACGATCAACGCTTTTGTCACTTTAATTCTGGTGACTTTGTACGCCAGCGTGTGAAATTGTCAGCTTATTGGGCAGCTTAAAGGGTGTATTTAGCTTTACGAGTTCATTAGCTGTGAAGCACTGATTTAATAAGAGAAATAGTTATTTTATTACTTTTTTTATAAAAAAAGTAACAAAAAGGGAACTTAGAATATATTTTAAGTTCCCTTTTTGTTTTCCATAAATGGATTATTGTTATTTATGGGGACGTTTAATGAGCTGATGATGATGACTCGATGGGGATGTATAACGAACTGATGTTGTTGATAAACTTAAAAAAAATGGATTTTCGATTGAATTTTTTTTTTGTAGAGGATTAAAAAAAACATTGTATGAAAACGAAAGGCATAGCCCACCGCTTAATTACAAACTCTCTGTACAGAAACAAACTCTCTCCATGGAAACTCGAGCTTTTATTCCTAATCACAAAGTAAGGCCACCGGCTGTGTTTCATATTATAATAAAGGTTCGCTTGGTATAGCAAAATAAACCGAGAAATGGCTACCTTGAACCCCAAGGACTTCTCTCAAGGACGGGGATGCGGAAGTGTACGTAAACGAGTGTCTCGAGCTCCCTTTTACTTTGATATGAAATTGTTGCGAAATTGAATCAAATTAAGCAACTTCTTTAATGTGCGTTGGAAACAATTTTCAAAAATGTTTACGTTTATAACGATTTTGAATGTTGAATTTAAAACAAATGGGTTCATTGAGTTGACCATGGGGTGAATATATAAAAATATATACACATATAGCTAAATTAAAAACATAAGTACATATAAACTAGGCAAACCATTTATAGGAGAATAAAGTTATTTGATAAGGTACCTCAAAATATTATATTGTTATTATTATTGAAATAAATAAAAACAAAACCCTTTTGCTCTACTTCTGTAATCAAATTGTTTTGAATTGACCTTTTCTTGGTTAACGTTCAGTTCTTTTAGTAAGCCTTAATTAAGAAAAAGGATTTTAACTTTTACTTGACATCCATTATACATAGGTATATGCAATATAAGTATATATAAAATGAAAAGGTCTCTATTTTACTCATAAATTTTACGTTTAAAGAACCATACGGAATAATAACAAAATATTTAGTACCTAAGATACATTGAAGCGGTCCAATGATTGAAAGTTAAAGCCAAGAAATTTACTACGCCTTATCTCGACATAAGTGTATTCCATGAAAAGGCGCCATCACTGGCAGCACTCAGTATTCACGTAGCACATCATCAATAGATTTCCATAATCATGAAGGTATGTAGCAAGCACATGATTGCATAATGAAAAGCTAACAGGTAAATGCTTCAACAACCATGATGACTGATTAAGATGGATTAACGGTAGGGTGACTATGTTTTTAAGGAGTTCACGGACTGGTGTAAAAGGAAAATTAAAAAACTTTGTATTGTTATATTTGAAATCACTTTTATTGCTAGGATTAACATCTAATTTTATAGTGTAACTAAGAAAAATATAAAAAACACAACCAAAGAAATATGAAATTATTAATTGCAATTTTAATTACAAAATAATAAAAAAAACATAATGGAATAATATCAAATTTTTGTAATTAAGTTTCAAATTCATTTTTTTATTGCATGTCACATTACATAGATAGGATGGTACATATACAGGTTCCCAGTAGGTATACATGTGACGCCCTGCAAGTGCATAGCAAATTGATGGGAGGTCTAACTAGATTTCTTAATAACTACTTTTATATATGTTTGATTTTTTTATTCATTATTTTATTTATTATAGTATAATGTTAATCATTAAAAAATTTGCCTTTTAAATTTTTTAAACAATATGACTCAGTTATTCAGATGAATATAAAATATGTGATAGGAAGGGTCTGTCTTTGTTTTGTTGAGTGGCTTTAGTGAGTACATAAATGCGTATAAATAGATCGACTCTTATTATTTGGGCGGATTATCGATAGGGTGACTGTCTTTTACCAAGGAAAAGGTCATTTTTAAAAGAAAATGCGTATTTTTCACACACATTTGTACAGGAAAAGACCCTGATTCGTGATCTGCCATATTTCTTGGGTAGCTACCAATGTTCTAACTAAGCGTCAAACGTTTTTTTTTAAATAATATTATAATCTCTCGTGATATAGTGCATGGGGTTAGAAGTGATCTAAGACAAAACGAACTTGGCCAAAAAAGTCAAATAATTAATCATTACCTTAGTGATCAGTCTGTACTGTCCCCCTGTAGGGATGAACCTAACTTGTAGTAGAGAAAATCTTTACGAAACATTTCAAAATTAATGCACTTAATTGAGAGCGTCAGTGGCTCATTGGTGTGAACTGTTGCCTTCCGACCTGAAGGGTTATTATTAAACTTCACATAAGTAAGTTCGTTTAATGATTAATATTTGCCCGCACATGGAACGAATAATTACTGGATACGAAGTCGTATGCAAGAAGGTGTTAATAAGTTTTAATAAAAAAAATGATTTTCCCATTTATAGGGCCCGCAAAGCATTTCTAGGCCCCCTATTATTTCAAATGCAAATGGGCAGCGGTGTTATTTAACATGAATGAAACCTGTTGCTCGTTTACACCGTAAAGCTTAAAAAAAACATGGTCCTTGCAGGTGACGATTTTTTATTACATTCAGTTTGCATATCGAGGATGGAGTATCCTCGTCATGCAGTCAGTGTGGTGACCATAGCGCCTCAGATTCCGTACGCGGTCAACGGCACAGGCCTTGGCATTGGCTGGCGGGTGATGACGTCACGCTAACGTCACTGCCCGCCGAATTAACCAATCATAATTGAATGGGAAATGCATTCTGTTAAAGCGCATTGTCACGCTATTAAAATGTGTGTTTTCCGCGTTAATCGTAGACTTTATTTGGTTATGATGTCGTTTTGGGTATTATGTTAATTTTTTTGTTTCTTTACCATTTAACAAAAAGTGTATAAACAGTTTACAAAATAATAAAAAGTATATTTATGTGTTAAGTATTTACTAACTAAGCATTCAACAAATTTCAGTGACTTCTATTAATTGCTAGTTAAGTTTGTCATCTATTCATGCAATACGTAATTAATAAACTTATAAATACGTTTATAATATTCAATATCAGTCTTTCTTTAGTTTTATATTTATATTACATGGTAATTCATTAAGAATGTTTTCGTTTGTTTGAAGCGTCGGTGGCTCAGTGGTGTGGACTGTCGCCTTCCTACCGGGAGGGCTGAGGTTCAAATCCCGACACGTACCAATGTATTTTCGAATTTTCGAAAAATATATGTACGTTATCCAACGCTCTTACGGTGAAGGAAAACATTGTGAGGAAACCTTCATGCACGCCTGCGAAGAGATTCGAAGGTTGTGTGTGAAGTCGTCCAATCCGCACTGGGCCCGCGTGGACGACTAAGGCCTAATCACCCTATACGGGTAGGCTCGTGCCCCTCGGTGGGGACGTTTAATGAGCTGATGATGTATTCGTTTGTGCAGAAACTGTGTTGGTTGCGCCAGGTGCGCCATCAGCGCTGTTCTTTTGGTTTAGAAACAAATAACTGACCTTATATTCATATATAGTCAGTCACCAGTGATCCCAAAAAATACTAATATGCGCGCACCAACGAATATATACAATAACACGATACTGTGTAATTGTATCTATTTGTTTGAGCGTCGGTGGCTCAATGGTGTGGACTGTTGCCTTCCGATCGGGAGGGCGCAGGTTCAAATCCCGTCACGTACCAATATGTTTTCTAATTTCAAAATTACATGCACGTTATCCGACGCTCGCACCGGGCCAACTTTTTCATGGTTAATTAAAGCCTTTAGAGGCCTGAGAGATGAGGGTTTGTCAATGGTAAATGTATATTAAAATATCATAGATTATATCTGTTATATACGATTGAGGCCGAGCTCATAGTGGCAAGTATCGATCCTGATGTGGAATGTCTTTGGAATGTGGCTGCCATTTTTTCCATATCAAACCTCCAATCTGAGTGACCGCGAAACTATTACGTATGCACGGTCGACAGGCCGACATTTTTGTACATTGATCGGTGACCACTCAAAAAATGAGTGTAACGACCTATTGATTAATTATTATTGGCTAAGCAACATTTTGGTATGTAAAACATAATCTAGTTTTTATTGCAGTGTTGGGTTATGTAAAATTTTATGTTTGTGTTGGTAATAATAAACTTAAGTTACTTTTAGCTTTACAAAGGTTGGCTAACTTGAGGAACGTGAAGGACAAGAAGTATGGGAGAGACCTCTGTCCAGGAATGGTCTGCGATATCTTCATTATCGTCGGTGGCTCATAAGTGTTGACCGTTGCCTTCCGATGTGGAGGGTGCAGGTTCAAATCCCCCCACGTACCAATGTATTTTCGAAATTATATGTACGTTTATCCAATGCTGGCTCGTGCCGTTCGGTGGGGATGTTATGAGCTGATGATGATGTTTAAAAGAAGAGAAGTGAAGTATGTTCCGTTTAATAGAATGTAATGAAACTTAACCTATGTTGTGTAAGTGAAGCTGTCGGTTATTACAACAAAGGTTCCGCGTTCAAACCCTGAACAGTGCAAACGTGTATGTTTGCTATGTATGTATTTACTTAAAGTATATTTATCCGTTGTTATACTACCCATAGTACAAGTTCATTGCTTCATTTTGCGCTGTGTCAATTTATGTGGATTTCTTCGACTTCTGAGACCTTATCCACACTTGGGTTCCATCAGGGGGCATATGTGGTTTGTTGCTAAGTTATAGCTACTGTGTAGTGTGGTGAAAAAAACTAAGTCACTCTTGGGTTCCATCAGGGGCCATATGTGTTGCTAAGTTTTAGCTACTGTGTAGTGTGGTCAAAAAAACTAAGCCACACTTGGGGTCCATCAGGGGTCATATTTGGTTTGTTGCTAAGTTATTAATAACATACTATGTATATGTTCAATAGTTATACATTCTAATTCAAGTATTTCTAATAAATGTAGCTATTTCGAATATTCATACTGGGTCACCTTTCACCTGATAGAAAGGAAATATCAAAATACAATCCGTTATTTGTCGGCATCACTTTTATCCATGTCATTAAATTTGCAATTTTTAAATACATAAAACAGAAAACGTGGGTTCCGTACCTATGGATTGAGACGCTAACAATTTAATATCAAAATAGCGGTAGGTGAATGTATTTTACAATGTAACCACTAGACGCAAAACAATCTCAAATTTAGGTCAATTGTAATCAAAATCTTAGTTTAGGTTATTGATCGCCGTTCATTACTTACTGTAACCTTGGTATAGGAACTAATATAATATTTAAAAGGATCTTTAATATTGTAATTTAATTAACTATATTTTTCGTGTATATATAAAAAGGTACTAAAATATTTTAAATTGATATTGTCCGTATGTGCCATTATATCATCAACTAATGTTAGATTCAGGGTTTCACAGATAATAAAAATAAATTCAAAGAACTGTCACAATGACATTGGCTTACACGCCATGCGCGCGTTATTATTATTTTTAAACTGTAAAGGTATTGAACACTCATATTACCCATATAGACAAAACGCTTAGTTTGGATTTGATGGCGCTGTGTGAGTATCAGTGGATTCATCATCAGCACATTAAACGTCCCCACTGAGGGGTGTATAGGGTGATTAGGCTTTAGTCGTCCACGCGGGCCCAGTGCGGATTGGACGATTTCAAGCATATCCTTTGAATCTCTTCGCAGCCGTGCACAGGTTTCCTCACGATGCTTTCCTTCACAGTAAAAGAGTCGGATAACGTACATATAATTTCTAATGTTCGAAAACACATTGATACGTGGCGGGATTTGAACCTTGGGAGGGCAACAGTGCACACCATAGAGTCACCGAATCAGTAGATTATTTATTTATGTTTCCATTTAGAACATTAAAATTACTTTACAAAAAATATCAGATTTTTTTCTGGTCAAAATGACATAAACTGTAGCAATGTTGAAGACACTGTAAGTATATTTTTATACGTCTACGGGCACATATTATTAACTAAGTGTTAAATAAAGAATACAGCTCTCTAATATATTATCTATGGAACCCTAAATGTAACATTTGTTGGCGAAATAATGGCACATGGGTGTGTCAGACGTGTAATAGGATACCGCGAGCACGTGCAAAGTACAACCTGTGGACATGCAACATTCATATATGATTTAGTGAATGCAACACATGGCTATAGCCAGGGTTGCCACCCGTCCCGATTTTGCCGGGACAGTCCCGATTTCGAAGACATTGTCCCGGGTCCCGACGGCCTATCGATTTCGTCCCGATTTTTGACAATATGATACGATCAATCAATTACATAAATAATAATTATTATTATCAGAATTATTTAAATCGGCTCGTAATAAAAAGGAAAACGTATGGATATTGCTAGATTTATATGAAAAATACAAATAATTTTTATTTTCGTAGACTGTGTTACATGCCTTTTAATATGACTGGATCTAACTTCGAACGTCACTGATGGATGCCTGATTGTCCCGATTTTTTCCCCCTAAAGGTGGCAACCCTGGTTATATAGCATAAGGCTAAGTGGAGTGACCTACTTGTTCTTCGTCTATATCCTTATACATATTTTTAAATGGAATTGATTAAAATGTAAAACAGACATCGTAATATCATACAATTATATTAGACTAGCTGTTGCCCGCGGCTTCGCTCGCGTTTACAAGTATTATTTTTCAGCCCCTATTTTATACCCTTGGGGGTAAAATTTATCAAAATCCCTTCTTAGGGGATGGCTCGGCCATAGTAGCTTTATGCATGCTCTGCTTGATTGTTTTAAAATTGACAAAGTTTCATACAAACTTCCATCCCCTATTTTATTCCATTCGGAGTAGAAGCAATCAAAATCCTTTCTTAGAGGATGCTTACGTCATACCATCTACCTGCATACCAAATTTCAGACCGATCCCGAAGTGGTTTGGACTGTGCGTTGATAGATCACTATGTCAGTCAGTAAGTCACCTTTTGAGTTATGCTCGTATATATTAAGACTATAAAGTCCCCCTGCGGGGACATGCCTTCTCACGCAGCATGGCATTGGGGGTATTAGACCATAACCACGCGGGCCCAGTGTTTACCTATTGGATGGTTTCCGTTTTTATTTCGAAATAACTACTGCCGTTGGCCCAAGATGGCCTTTTTAGCTTCACCGGGCAACTGCCGAGCGCAGATGCCTTAACTAAAGTGGGAAACATAGCATAGGGTTACTTTTCCCTATGCAGTTCCCACGAGATTCAAACGCACGACTCCCGAATCTACCAGCGATCTAAACCGCTTATTTATTGGACAATGGATACTAGTTCTGACATCACAAAGCAATTCAGGACGTTCTCATTTGTAGTAGGAAGATTGCCTTCAATTAATTGATTTTAAAAATGTATGGATATAAATCTTATTGAATTCTATTTATTTATTTATTGTTTATGCACACATACAAAATAGTCAGAACAATACATAGTGAAAAAAATAAGTTCTATTTTGTTAATGAAAAAACTGTAAATATACAAGAAAGGAAAATTTAAATATTTTATTTTATTAATTTATTTTCGGAAAACTAACAGCATAAATATTTACAAAAATAGTACTTAAGTTTAATACAATGCTAATAATAAGTCTTCACCTATAAATTCGACTACATTAACAAGGAAAGCTGTGTATTTAAACAAATTACTTATCAAAATAACGCTCAGTAAGAAGCCGTTTAAGTGATGGAGTGCTAGTGCAGAATAGGTCTATTTCGGGCGGGAGCGGTTCAAAGCCTCACTAGCCCGATTGAGGAACGCATTGGAACGATAGTTGGTGCGTGCAGAAGGCACTTGAAGTTTTACCCTGCAACGCAATCCCGGGTAATATGGTGGTAATATTGTTAGTGATCCCATGGAAATCACGGAAAATTTAACTAGTTTTTTTTTTAATGTCTTTAGCCAGGTTATAGTTTGCCACGCAGACGACTAAGCAATACTCGGTTCTTCTAAAGTAAGAATTGCCTTAGCAAGAATTTACTTCTAACCAAAATGGACATCAAAATTGTCAAGGATATTGTGGTTTTATGCTTATTTGTTGCATTATTCTTCAGAGGTTATAGCAAAACTTTGTTAGAACTTGCAAGCTGTTTGCCAAGTTCACAGGGTTCACGGCCAAGGAAACTTCGTGCAACTAATATCAAAAGACTTTGCCTTATGCGCACATAAAAGTTACACGCACTGCTGTTCGCAAAGTATAAGACAGTGTATGTATTGAGAAAACAAAATCTGAACTGTTTAAACATGGAAGATGATGATGAGATATTTTCGTAAAGACGTTTGGCTAGCTTAGTCGAAGATGGCCTTCGCAGCTTCACCGGAAAAGTGGCGAGTGGAAATGGCTTATATTATAGATTAATAAGATTTTGAGGGTTTTTTCTCGGAGGTTTTTTTATGTGATAAGTGAAAGAGTCAAACAGTTTGCTCACTTGGTGGTGGGTGATACGTTGAAGCAAATTAATAACAGGAGGAGTCATTATTTTCCTTCAACACTGCCCTGTGCCTGTCACCCAAGACGACGCTGCAGCTACAGTACTCTCACACAAAAGTGCAAAACCCTCCTTTTTAAGGCACGATATCTGGCCCTGTGGGGGTTCCCTACCGTTTTTCTGTCTAACCTACTGTTAGACAGAAAAAAATCGACCAACGCTACCTATCAAATTAAGAGTGGTGTCACGTCACTAAAATCTCTCTCTTTACATTAGCATTGCGCGCGGGAAAGTCATATGTAACACTAAGAGTTAATCAATTATTTAAAGTTAAAGAATCATTTAATACTACGTGGACGACTTAGTGCCGAGTCTACCACCTAAGGTATAGTGTAACCTGTTATCTCCAAAAATGTTACGTCTCTTTATAACCTATCGTATTTCACTGCTGGACATAATAACAGGATATCTCACATTTTGTGCCAGACATCCCGGTCCAGACTTTAGCGATCTAGTAAGCAAGTCGTCGGTCCATCGGGCTCGAGAGCGACCTTGCTAAGACGTCGCTTTACTTCAGTACTCGTCTGCTCCAAAGGCCATCGGTTTTGTGATATTTGGATAATTATTTAACGTAATGAATGAAAACACATGCGTTACGTTTCGATAGGCAATACATTCACGCGTTAAGTCGCACAAATACGCGGGATTGTACTAGGGTGTACTTATTTTTGACTATATAAATGTGAATATTGGAAATTAATTCAAAGAATTTGCAATGAAACTAAACGATTACAAATCAAGTACACTTGAGAAAGAGGCGTTGTTAAAATAGTGGTCGTTTTAATTATAACAAAGAGTAAGTTAATCCAGCAGGGCAGAATGGTTTATGTCACTTAAAGGCGTCTCCTCAGGATTGCGATCATTCGCATTCTCACACTCACCGGGGAAGACTGCTGAGAGCGTCGTTGGCTCATTGGTGTAGACCGTTGCCTTCCGATCTGGAAAGTGCAGGTTCATATCCCACCACGTTCCAATGACTTTTTGTATTTTCGAAATTATATGAACGTTTATTGACGACCTTAAGGAGAAGGAAAACATCGTGATGAAACGTGCTTGTGAAGAGATTCAAACGTGAAGTTAACCACTCTGCACTGGGCCTGCGTGGACGACTAAGGCACCCTTTACGTGTAGGCTCGTGCCCCTCAGTGGGGACATTTAATTAACTGATGATGGAGATGCTTTTGAGGAAGACTATGTTCAGCCTAGCATAGACGATTGTTGGCCGATTGATTGATTGACACAGTAAATCGTTTTGGTTCTTAATAATTCAAAATTTCTTTGCAAACTTGCATTTTTTTCATTCTGTAGACATAAAATATCATTCTAACCCTATAATAATTTTACTTTAAATACACATACAATGAGCAATGCGTCCTACCCGTACTAACATACGCAGCTGAGACATGGACACTGACTGCGGGATTGGTTCACAAGTTCAAAGTCACTCAACGCGCAATGGAGCGAGCTATGTTCGGGGTCTCACTTAGGGATAAGCTTAGAAATGATTTAATCCGTAAGAGAACTAAAGTGACCGACATAGCCCGCCGGGTCAGCAAGTTGAAGTGGCAGTGGGCTGGTCACGTATGTCGCAGAACCGATGGCCGTTGGAGCAGACGAGTTCTGGAGTGGAGACCGCGTCTCGGCAAGCGTAGCGTAGGACGCCCTCCGGCCCGATAGACCGACGACTTGTGAAAGGTCGCTGGTGGAGGCTGGATGAGGAAAGCGGAGGACCGGGATATCTGGCGCAAAATGGGGGAGGCCTATGTCCAGCAGTGGACTGCGATAGATTGAATAGAAATACACATACACACAGTAAACCGGTAATCACAGTGAAATTAGATGTGCACCATTTTGTTTATATATTTTGACAGCTGACGAGACAGTATCTCGATTGATTTGACAGTCCATTGCCCTATTTGTTACCTACTCTGAACCAGAAGTTACCTACGCGAGTTTCTGTTACTCTATGGCCGAATTCGCCGTATCGTTTGATCATAGATAATTGAGATTTTTTACTGGCGGTGTGTACAATCGAAATGGTCAGTTGTAATTAGATATTTTGCATAACAGTTATTGTCATCCCCTGATTTTGATCTGGTAATTAATAGTTTAGTAATTTGAGTTATCGTAAGCCGCGTATCCAACGCCGGTATTAGTGATTGACAGTTCGTCTCGAATAGGATTTGTCTATGGTTTTTTTTTTAAATTTACATGGAACCATTATTCGAATCAAAGGAAACAAATAAAGGGCGTATTAAAAGGGGAACACTTTTCTGGGAGTTTACACTTGTCAATAGATTACGGTACGTGTATAATATTACGATTACGATATACATACTTTTAACCGACGCTCTTACGGTGAAGGAAAACATCTAAAGGAAATCAGCGTACGCCTGCGAAGAGATTCAACATATTAAATTTCGAAAACACATTGGTACGTGGCGGGATTTGATCCTACGCCTTCCCGGTAGGAAGGCAACAGTCCACCACACCATTGAACCACCGACAGTTGTGACTAAATGATTAGTGACCCGATTAAAAGCATTACGAAAATGGCGTTGTTGTAAATTTAATTATTTATTTCTTTGTAATAGATTATTCAATAAATATTTGATTAATTGAAAATACTGCGTCTCGATGATAACCTTACCAACCTATACCGTTTTTACTATGGATAGATTGATTTGTATTAGTTTGACTTGGTACGCTTATTATGAGCGTCGGTGGCTCATTAGTGTGGACTATTGCCTTCCGATCTGGAGGGTGCAGATTCAAATCCTGCCACGTACCAGTGTCTTCGAGTTTTCGGAATTATATGTACCTTTATCAGAAACTCTTACGGTGAAGGAAAACATTGTGAGGAAACCTGCGCACGTCTGCGAAGAGATTCAAAGGTTGTGCGTGAAGTCGGCCAATTCACACTGGGCCGGCATGGATGACTACGGCCTGTACACCCTATACGGGTAGGCTCGTGCCCCTCGGTGGGGACTTATAATGCGCTGTTGATGGTGATGATATAACCAATTGCTCAAAATTGTGGTATATTAAATAACACATTGCAAATGCCGTCGACGTTAAAATATAGATTATAAATTTGATAGACCACGCGTAAAATGACAGCCGAAAAAAAAAACAGTACGAAGAACTGTTACGGCGGCACATTTTTTTTATTAATTACGAACGTGTGGGGCCGTGTGCAAAAATCGACAGGCATTTAACGCGTGCTGGTTTTAGGTTTTGAGATGATAGCCTAAATTCGGACACTAGATTTGGGGACTGGTTGCTAGCCGGACTTAATTTTAAATTGATAATGCATAGGTCAGTGCAGTGCACAGAGGCTAACAGATTACACGTTAATTTTCGATATGCTTTTTTTAATTGGGTCATGTGATTAATTGCTTTAAACGAGGTAATGAGTAATACCTAATAATTTTATTATTTTGTTTATTTCAAAGGTAGGCCAACGAGCAGGTTCTCCTAATGTTAAGTGATACCGCTAACAATGGATACTAACAACTACGAAGGAGCCAACCGAGTGCTTCCAACCTTAAATAAAGTAAAAAAAATTAACTCCAGTAACTTTAATCCGTCTTCGAAAAGACGCGAAATGTAAATTGTTAAGATTAGTTGTTTTTAATGACTTAGATTGATTTGTTAACGAAACAGAATTGACCAGCACTATCCATCTCGATTCAATGGAATAGTTATGTCACGTCACTAATTTTTCCCGTGACGTTAGGGTTGTGCTAGGGAAACACTCATTTTGTAAGTAAAAGTTTTTTCAATTATAATTAAAGTTATTCAAAGTTAAAGATCCTTTAAAATAATATACGTTTGTGTGAAGTTTTAGGTGTATTAGTTTAGGAGTGCGTTTGGTGCAAATTATTTGTATCACACTTATTTATTATTCGTATGTACCAAATTCGGCTATCTCGCTTACGCATTGCACTGTTGTTGATAAGCGTGTGAAACAGCAGAGGTTAAGGGACGCGGCGATACAGCCTTATCTCCAATACTGACCTACTTATCTTTGCTCACATTGACCGTGTGATTTTTGACATATTACATTGTTGCTTTTATGATATATTTTTTGTTTATTTTTGTTTTATCTGTCATAACGCCATGTTTAAACGTTTACACCGTGCTATATCACGATAGGATGCTTGTTTTGCGACGCAATATATGTTTTGGGTTGGGTAATTTTTATTTGTTTTGCTATCAATCAATTATTTCAGTCGGCCCAAATCTGAACTAGGCATTTCCCTATAACAAAATTAATATTGTTTTAAATTTACAAAGAAACAAAAAATATTTCCAATTTTAATTAACTTTTTTGAACCGACCTAAACAATAAAAAACACATGTGACTTTCACATATCTTTAATTGGAAATGTTTTTTTATCAGTGTTTTGAGATTTCCCTTTTTATAATATTTAGATAATAACTGTCTATCAGTTGTTGGTCTCCTTCAATGGCGCTCTGTCATGGTCAGGACTATCACGTACCATCAGGTCAACATCTTTACCATCCTGTACACTTTGTACATAATGAACTCGAGGAAACTTCTTTCGGTCATCTATCCGATGATCAACCACTGTGTTGCTTAACTTGTGATCGTCTTGCGCAACCTCGAGCCCTTGCAACAAATAGTAATGTATTATTTTTTATGTCTCAGTTCCTAGTAAGTCTTTAAAAACTCTTATATTATATGATTACAGTTATTATAGATGCCACTGCTACGAAATCAACTCTGTGTCTACCTCTCTTTGTTACGTCCGATGCGTATCACTGGAACGGCTATGTTCGTATAAAAAATGCCGAAATTAAACTGCGTACCGATCTAGCATTAGCACAGATTGTGTGCGGGCTAGTCGTGCGTGTGAGAGGTTAATTGCTATTGTTGATAAGAAATTGCGCATCGATTTTTCACGGTTTCAGATGGAGCTTGTGCTTTTTGTTACCCCAAAGCTCGTCGGGTGATGCCAATTATAAATAAATAAATATCCACTGCCCCAAACATCTAGCCCCAAGTTAAGCGTGAAGCCTGTAATATGGGTACTAAACAACGGATAAACATACTTATTGAAATTTATTTTTGTAAATACGTACATATTAATTATACATAGAAAACACCCAGACCATTACAAACAGACATGTTCATACACACAAATGTTTGTACTGCCCGGGGATCGAATCCGGAACCCTTGGTGTAGTAGTCGACGTCTCAACTGCTTCACCATATGGGTCGTCGAATATAATAATAATAATCAGCCCATGACGTCGTACTGCCTTCCCAAACAGCATGGCTATGCGAAGATTGGTGTGGATTCCACTCGGACCCAAAGCAGATTGGTGGCCGCGTCAAATTACAAAAATATTATTGTTGAAGCCGTAATGTGATTTCGTAAGGGTCAAACAATGGTAGATATAATATTGACCCTTTACTTTGCAAAATTATAAGTTTGTGCCTATATATCATGTACTAACTAGGAATAATAGGATTAATATTTAAAACGTGTTCTTTTTTTATTTCCGCCAAACGTACTCAAAGTCCCCTCTGTTTATTTAAAAATCTCTTTCCATAGCAACATTATTTCTTTAAAAGAAACGCTTTATAAGTTGCAACTTATGAATCCAAGGATTTTCGTGGTTACACGTTCACTTGATAAGGGATATTTGAATCGCTATATCGGTCGTGTACCTTCCGTTACTGGCAAATAGTGACATATGTATCAGGGTACCGCTGTCTTCAACAACGTGTGAATATCTTTTACATCAGTATGTAAATATATTATCATGATTCTCAATGTACATACTTATCAAGGCATCTTTTTGATGGATAGAGTCGTACACAAAATTAATGCAATTTCTGAATTGTCGAAGCAAAGAATTACATAAAAACTGTTATCTGCGGCCGTAAGGATCGGAAATATCTTTGTTACGTTTTGTTTTGTGTTGCGATGTCTAAAAATTTTTATTTCTTTCTTTTTTTTGTAATGTTTCGAATACATAAAGCTAATTTTAAAATTCTTTCAAATGGCTAGTTTGTTTGCCTGGTCATTCTTTTGCAACTTCACGAACTTATGACCAATAATTTTACTGATTTTATGCATATAAATATATATAATACTTATCAATTTCATAATTGTTTTACTTTCATAATACATATATCAACTACTTTTAATTCGCTGATAAAAATAATTCAAGGAAATGAATGCAATCTGCATAGTCCAGCATTCAGATGCAATGATGCACAAATAGCCAGTGCAGTTACGATCGAAGTTAACACGCCGTTTGACAATAAAACCAGTTAGTCTTCCGTTGTAACGTTAATAGATCGTGTGGTTCTAATCTTGTTGGGCGGTAAACAAATATCCACTGACACTCACACAGCGCCATCTAGTCCCAAGTTAAGCGTGAAGCCTGTAGTATGGGTACTAAACAACGGATAAACATACTTATATATATATATATATATATATATATATATATATATATTAAATTTTTATATATATATTTGTAAATACATACATATTATACATAGAAAACACCCAGACCATTACAAACAGACATGTTCATGCACACACATGTTTGTACTGCCCAGGGATCGAACCCGGATCCTTGGGTGTTGCAGCCGACGTCTCAACCGCTACACCAAATTCTTATGTGTATGTAACTTATCATCCGGTATTTTAAAAAGTAACAACTACCTAAAATAACTTACCATAAGAAAAACAAGCACTAGGGTCCCTAATTTAAATTAAAATCATCTGCCAACGTATGATTTTATAAAATAACTAAGGTAGCTTTTTACGGCGACTTTCCAAATTGTAAGTAGTGTAAATTTTGTTTTAAGTGTCCGCATTGCAGGTTGAACCAATGCAGTCTACTGCACTCGGCAATTGCATTAAGGTTTACTTAGTGTTTCAGGTAGATACCGGGTATAAGAAAGAGATGGAATACCTTGTTCGACTTTGATTTCGGTTTTCTATACATACAAACTTTTTGCTTGGAATGAGAACGCAAATGAATATCAGCTATGGAGCTTTTAACCGAATTAAGTGTTCACATAGAAAAAGTTTCTAAAGCTTCCTTTTCAAAAGATTAGAATGAATTGTGTTGAACTTGGTTTTTAGTGTTCCATAGCCAAGTGGCAAAAACGGAACCTTATAGATACGACATGTCTGTCTGTCCGTCCGTATGACACACCCTTTTTTCTCCAAAAGTATAAGCACTATACTATTCAAACTTTGTAAGTATGTATGTATTCTGTGAACCGTTATAAGGTTATTGACGAGAACCTGAAAAAGATTTTTTTTGGGGCTCCGTATACATTGTACTGAAACTAATTGTTGTGAGGTGCTGTAGGTCTTAAAAAATGATATCAATACTGAGTAGCCTAGGAAGGTACCACCGCAGTGCCAGATATCGTCCCGTCAAATAAGAGTGCTATGCACTTTTGTGTTTCAAGATGAGGGCACTGTACGAGTAGCTAGTGAAATTACTGGGTATAAGAGACCTAGCATCTGTTTCTCGGGTGGCGGGTGCACTGCGGCATTAATGGAGAATAAAACGGTTTATTCATTTTTGGTCTTATTCGATGCCGCTCTGTTATGGTCAGGCGTATCACTTACCATCAGGTTAGCGTCCTGACCGTCCTGTTCACTTTGTAAAGTAAAAATAAAATCGTGGATAACACCGCGGAGCACAGCTAGTAATTCATATAAATGTGGATTGTATATCTTAGTTACCTATGAGCTTATTATAGCATTCCATCAACGTTGTAATATTATCTAAAACAAAGGAAATATTAATTTAAGCTCGTGTCCATTTGCAACGGAATTTGACGTCTCGTTATTGAACCGAGCGACCGGCGTAGGTCGCGGTTAACGTTAGCTAACCCACTTCTAAATCCTATTTTAGAGCTATTGCAATAAATATATACGTAAATGCCATAGTCTTGTTTAAAACGCATCTTGTAGCTCTTTTGGTGTTGCAAATGTCTATGGGCGGCAGTTTTCACTTTCCAACAAATGATCTGTCTGCTCGTTTGCCCCCTATCCTATATAAAAAACGAAGAAATTCAGTTGTGCGTGAAGTCGGCTAAGCCTAGGCCCGCGTGGACGACTATACCCTATACATACAAACTTTTTGCTTGAATAATATAAAATATGTTTATTCCAGGCTTAGCCCATAATATTGATAGTATGCAAATGACTTAATAATCTATGTTCATCATCATCAGCTCATTAAACGTCCCAACCGAGGGCACGAGCCTACCTGTATAGGGTGATTAGGCCTGAGTCGTCCACGCGGGCCCAGTGCGGATTGGACGACTTCACACACAACCTTCGAATTTCTTCGCAGGCGTGCATGAAGGTTTCCTCACGATGTTTTCCTTCACCGTAAGAGCGTCGGGTAACGTACATATATTTTCGTAAACTCGAAAACACATTGGTACGTTTCGGGATTTGAACCTCAGCCCTCCCGGTAGGAAGGCGACAGTCCACACCATTGAGCCACCGACGCTCTTAATCTATAAGTAAGTCCAAATTAAATAAATAGTAAGTCCAAATTAAATAAATAGATTTCGATTATGTAATAGCTGGTATGCCATTAAGTTCCCAGAATTATCACAGAAGTAGCTTACTTGTTCATCAAACCCCATGTTATTTGTATTTTTAGATAGTAAAGTGCGATATTCTACTTATCAATTGTATACGCAAACTTTATTAGGAAATTCGATGTGTATTTGCCCAAAGCAAATCAGTAGCTAAGATAAGATTAGTGTGCTTGTTGCGACTATTTGATGGAATTTAGTATTATTTTGGTTTCAATTATGTGAACCATGGGTGCGACTCAGTATTCATCATCATCATCATCAGCTCATTATACGTCCCCACCGAGGGGCACGAGCCTACCCGTATATTATTTATCAAGTATTAAGTAGTACTTATTACAGTTGTAAGTACTTACAGTGGATAAGTATTAAGTAAGAAAAGTAAAGAAAACATTTTCATTCCTTAGACCCAATAGGTCTCTACTTAAATAGACATTAATACGGAAACTAACTTTCATTAAACGAGCAGCATAACCAAGCATCCTCTATATTCTATCGCAGTCCACTGCTGGACATAGGTCTCCTCCATTCTCGCTAGATATTCCCGTCCTCCGTTTTTACTATCTAGCCTTAGGCCCGATGTGCCAAAGAATTGCAAAAGTAGCTAGTACTTTTGCAATTCTTTGGCCCATCGGGCCAGAAGACGCCCTACGCTTGCCAAGATGCGGTCTCCACTCCAGCACTCGTCTGCTCCAACGGCCATCGGTTCTGTCTCACATTTATTATATATATAGCTATTTCATCATTTAACTAACTACTTAGCCCTTATCAATAGTAAATCAAAATAAAAACAGTGCTTAATATATTTTCGTTGAAAATTGAATTCAGATTCCTGGAATAAATATATATTTTGCATTTTCCACGAAAAAAACGCCCTTTGTCGTATCGCTATTCCAAGGTACTCCCCTGACTCCAGCAGTTAGTGTCGGCATTCTTGGCGTCGACATATCGAGTGACGTCCAGTTCCGCGGTCATTTGGAAGAAAAGGCTAAGTTGGCATCTATGAAGCCTAAGCTAAGTTGGCATCTATACCGCCGCGATCTATTGAGCACACCGTGCTCAATAGATCGCGGCGGTATTTCTTGTGAGTCATCGCCTGCAATTTATAAGGCGCAGGTTCGGCCTCACATAGAATACTGCTCCATCTTTGGGCGGGAGCGCGCAATACCAACTTCTCCTCTTGACCGCATCCAAAAGAGAGCGGCTCGAATCGTCGACGACTCAGATCTTACTGACCAGCTGGACCTTTGAGTTTGCGCAAGATTGGCATCTCTTTGCATTCTCTACCGCTGTATCGGGAGTGCTCAGATGTTCGGGCTTATTCCTGCAGCTGAGTTCCACCACCGTACATCTCGGAGGAACTCCAAATTTCATCCTCACCACCTGGATGATTGGAGGTCTTCCACAGTTCGATTCTGCCGTCATTTTCTGCCACGTACAACAAAACTGTGGAATGAACTTCCTCTGGAAACATTTCCGGAGCGATACGACCTGGCATCCTTCAAAAAAAGAGCGTACACACTTTTAAAGGGCCGGCAACGCATTTCTGGGACCTGATGTCTTGCAAATGTTCATGGGCGGCGTTGTCACTTACCATCAGGTGAACCGTATGCTCGTTTGCCTTCTTTTCGATAAAAAAAAATATATATACATTACAGACTAGAGGAAGCCGCGTTATAAAACTAGTATCTGCACTCCGTGTCTCTAACCTAAAAACAGATTGTAGTGATAGTGAGCGTAGGCAGGTGGGTGTTGCAATGCTGTGTCATATCCGCTGCATTGACGCCTTCCACTGCAGCTAAGGCTCTGGCCGCACGGAGCGTCGCCTAAGCTAGTACCATTTTTAAAAAATAATACGTCAGATTTTTCGCGTCTATGTTGGAAATAATTTTTAAAATTTTAAAGAATTCTACCTTTATATATTTTTTTATCTTTTAAGAAATATTGATTTCTCTCATTTAAAAAAAAACAGTAAGTGAAATATATAGTGTAAGTTATATAAACTTACAAACATTGAAACACTAAGCATAGCGGGTAGCTCCCTTATCAGTCTTTAATAGATACGGCTTTCTAGATCTAAATAATCCCACTTAAAATTGGACAAAATGATTTACTATCGTGAAGTCCAGCATTATAAGTCAACAATAACTACCACGTAAATCGTAGGCTCAATGTTTTGGACGGTTGAGTGCAGGCGGAAGAGTGCAGACTTGTGTCAAAATGTGTTTTCGAATTTTACGAACTTTTATGTACGTTTATCTGACCCTCTTACGGCGAAGGAAAACATCGTAAGGGAACCTGCGCAAGCCTACTTGACTTAAAGGTTGTGCGTGAAGTCGGCCAATCCGCACTGGGCCCGCGTGGTCGACCAAGGCCCATACAGAGTATACGAGTATGCTCGTGCCCCTCGGTGGGGACGTCTAACGAGCTGATAATGATGATGATGAAATCGAATATATACATATATTGTAAAAGCATAAAATGTTTTGAAAGGAGTGACTGCTGAGTTTCTTGCTGGATTCTTCTCAGTGGACAACAACAGTCCGAACCAGTGGTAGAATCAAATTTGACATTCATAAGTGTTCTTTATGGACCCAAATTGAATAAATATATTTTCATTTCATTTCATTTCAGTAAACGTGTTAGTGTTTTTAGTTTCAAGAACGCCAGTCCAGTACTTCCAAGGAGTATCTTTCATTTGTTTTTTAATACAGTAGCATTTAACCGTCAAGTTTGCAGAACACCTAACTTTCGCACTCATACGGTCAACTCGCTGCTCGCCTATTCTGAGCTTTATTGTTACACAGATAAGAGCCGAGGGTGCTTATCAGTTCGTATTTACGGATAGGTTGTCGGCTTCCAACAGCAAATACTAGGGCGCTGATAATGTTACTTATCTACCAACGGACTTTAAGGTCATTAATGAACGTTTCTGTCAGGTTCGCTAAGGTTTAAGTTATAGGAGGCAACCTGGATTTTTCAACATGAAAAACTGCGTGCTTGAACATAGGTGACGGATCATTAAATGAGATTATATTTTAAGGACGGATAAAGTGAAATTGTGTGACAAGGGGGTGGGAAAGTCTCAATTTTTGTGACGTCATATTTAGAATCTAAGTGTAGCGCTTTGATTAAAATAGATGGCAAAATGTGTGACGTCACTCTAGGGAGGGGGAGTCTCACAAATGCCATGACATGGAGGGAGAAGGGCTAAATGTATGGAATTTGTATGACGTATTTTTGGATGACCACCTACTGCGGAATACTTTCAGACGTTATTCACGTCATTGCAATATTGTCTAAAATAACTTCATTCTAATGATCTAAAAAGGGACCACAAGCTACCCATTACATTGAGAACTTAGTGTGATCATCATCATCATCATCAGCTCATTAAACGTCCCCACCGAGGGGCACGAGCCTACCCGTATAGGGTGATTAGGCCTTAGTCGTCCACGCGGGCCCAGCGCGGATTGGACGACTTCACACACAACCTTTGAATCTCTTCGCAGGCGGGCATGAAGGTTTCCTCACGATGTTTTCCTTTACCGTAAGAGCGTCGGATAACGTACATATATTTTCGAAAATTCGAAAACGCATTGGTACGTGTTGGGATTTGAACCTCAGCCCTCCCGGTAGGAAGGCGACAGTCCACGCCATTGAGCCACCGACGCTCTACATTAGTGTGATGCCTAACACCAATTAAATATGAAATATCATCGAGAAAAACCTAGAATTACATGTGTTATTGTCCCAAATAACATAATACTCTGCTTAAGTAAACTCAAATTTATGTCGACTTTGCGTAAGATGATTGTTTTCATTGCTTCTGTACAGACTGTCAGCACATTCCTGAAAGTGTTCACAACAGTTTTGTGTAATCGTTTGAAATAATAACCACAACTAGGCGATATGATTATCTACACATAGAAATAAATTTGGACCATTTGTCTGTAATATTCAAATAACCGGTTTTACATCATGATGATGATGATTCAAATATCCGGTTTTACTACATGCTACGAAGGAGCAAAATCAAAGTGACATATAAAAAAATAAATATCCACTGACATTCACACAGCGCCATCTAGCCCCAAGTTAAGCGTGAAGCCTGTAATATGGGTACTAAACGGATAAACATACTTATATTTTTTTTTGTAAATACTGTCGTCATTTTCTGCCACGTACGACAAAACTGTGGACTGAACTTCCTCTGGAAACATTTCCAGAGCGATACGACCTGGCGTCCTTCAAAAAAGAGCGTACACATTTTAAAGTGCCGGCAACGCATTTCTTAGACCTGAGGTCTTGCAAATGTCCATGGGTGGCGGTTTTACTTATCATCAGGTGAACGTTTGCTCGTTTGCCTCCTGTTCAATAAAAAATATATATATGGACCCGCACTTAGTCTATTGTTGTCCTCTGCTTGGCATAGGTCTCTCTCATTATGCCAATTATTTGCTTTTCTTGTCGTCATCACCGTCAGCCTATAACGGCCCACTGCAGGGCACAGGCCTTCCCACAAGCATAGTATGGTAAGATTTAGCCGTAACCTCTTGGCTTTCCGAAGCACTAAATCATTTTATTTTTAACAATTAGGTGCTACGGCCTGCAATGTTCTAACCCCACTGGAAAAATCTCACCACATGACCACGATGGCAAGTAAAAATAGTTGTTAGTATAAAAGGGAAAATAGTACTAGAAATCAGCGAACCTTATCTACAATGCTAGTAACGTAACGGCACTCGTTAAAATATAACAGTGACGCGAGCAAAGTGCGAATGACGCGCAGGCTCGAGTGCACCCGATACCAGATAACGAGATCCGTTTTTGCGGCCCGCTGAGTACTAGCTACGTTATTTGCGTATTGGCTCAGTGGTATGGACTGTTGCCTTCCGATCTGGATGGTGCAGGTCCAAATCCCACAACGTACTTTCTAATTTTCGAAATTATATGTACGTTTATCCGAGGCTCTTACGGTGAAGGAAAACATTGTGAAGAAACCTGCGCTCGCCTCTGAAGAGATTCAAAGTCAGCCAATCCGCACTGGGCTCGCGTGGACGACTAAGGCTTAAACTCCCTATACAGGTAGGCTCATACCTCTCGGTTGGGATGTTTGATGAGCTGATGATGATGATTTTTATTTTATAAGCAAACGAGTAGACAACGAATAGTGAGGTGAACCTGATAATGATATCATCAACCGGAAAATCTGTATCTCCAAATCACGGCTTAACTGGCGTGATATAATGAACCGCGTGGCTTATTGGAGTGGACTGTTGCGTTCTGGTCTGGAGGGTGCAGGTCCAAATCCCACAACGTACTTTCTTAATTTCGAAATTATATGTACGTTTATCCGAGGCTCTTACGGTACAGATAACATCGTGATGAAACCTGCGCCCGTTACCCGAGACGCCAGATGTTAGATCTCTTATACCCGGTAATTTTACTAGCTACAGTGTCCTCATTCCGAAATACAGAACTGCAAAACACTCGTATTTCAAGGGACGATATCTGGCACTGCGGTGGTATCTAATTAAACGACTCAATATCGAGTCTACCACCTAGTGAAGTAATAGATAGGATATCATGAACAGTAGTCGATCGATTCATTCATTGATAGTCATGCCCACTACAGTGGTAGTTAGTTAACCGACGGAGCACTCTTGTACAACCATATATGCGCATCCTTCCTGCGGCGTTTGTAGGGAATGCGACCGCACGCAGCGCCCTCTAGGGATGGTTGTGTATATTTCGATTAATTTGCATTTGATCTATTTTTTATTACGTTGCTGGTTTTCAATGTGTTAAAAGGTTCTAACCCTACGTGGCCAGCGATGGGCATATAATAAATAAGATGAAATTGGTATCCTATCTATACCATCCTATTTACGAGTAGTAATGAAATTCAAACGATTTTGATGCGATATTTGCTTTAAGCCGGCTCTTTAAAGGAATGCAGTCCAGTGTGGGACACAGTATTTCCTATTTCGTGATAGTTATCACTATCATCCAGCCTCCGTCAGCGACATTTTGCAAGACATCGGTACGGGCGTCCTACGCTACGCTTGCCAAGCCACGGTCTCCACTCCAGAACTCGTCTGCTTCAGTGGTCATCAGTTCTGCGACATACGTGAATTGCTGATCTAGCGAATTAAGTTATACTCGGTTATTCACAGATAAAAATAATCCACTAAATCATGGTCCGAACAGTCGCTGAAGTTAATACAATTCTATGGAGTCTGTATGGATTTTTAGGTTATTTAAGTTTGAGTTAAGGTACATTTTCCTTAAATGTCACATCTAACAGGGCTTTTAAATTGTATGGTTGGTTGGAGGTGTTGAGAGTGCCCTTTTATAGCTGTCGACAGGCTTTGTGCTATTATTGTGTTGAATTGAATAAATTTAAGAATTTAAATTATTGCAGGAGAAAGTAGTACACTGATACTAGGTACTCGGTACTGAGTCGTCTAGGTAGGTACCACCGCAGTGCCAGATATCATCACGTAAATTGGTTATTTGTTATGCACTTTTGTGTTTCAGGTTCAGGGAAGTGTAGCTAGTAAAATTACCGGGTATAGGAGACCTAACATCTGCTGTGACGCGTGACGGGCGCAGTGCGGCATTGATGGAGAATTATAACTGTCTATCAGTAGTTAGTTTCCTTTAATACCGATCTGTCATAGTCTGGCGTATCATCAACCATCAGGAGAGCGCCCTGACCGTCCTGTACACTTTGCAACATAAAAAAACTGATAAAATGACGGTATTGACCAATCAGAAACCTCGATAAATATTCAAATAGTAAGTGCACACATTACAATGCAAATATTGCTGGGCAAAAAAAGAAAACCAAACACATACACAATATCATATAGTTCGCCGTGTTGCCGGCAAAATATTTGTATTAGCATAAGTTCGTGGAAGCGTATTGCGATATTTATAATACGGGTTTCCCTTGCACGTTGTCGTATGCAAATAGCCTGGTAATTATCACTAAATATAACAGTTGCTGTAACAATGATATAAGAGGGAGTGTTTGCGTTTTGTGACGTCATTTGGGTAGTAGTGCATTTGTGACATAATGGAACATTACGCGTTTTCATTTTCATCGGAAATAGATTTACCCTTGAAGTCAATGTTCAAAATGTATATTGTTCGTATTTTAAATAATAACATAGTATTTTGAAAGTTTTGTATGTCAAAGGGTAGCAATCAAGTGATGATCCTCCCTAGGCCGCATTATCTCTTACCATCAGGTGAGATGGCGGTCAAATGTCTGCCTACAGACGATAAAAAAATCAAGAAAATGACATACTATCAGTGGTATGTGTCGAACATGAAACAAAGTTCTTCACGAACTCTTCTTCCTATGTCCTGAACGTAATAAATTTTAGTGTAGTTTACGTGATTTATTGTTTTAGTATAGCAAAAACGTAAACATTACGTAGATCTTCTTAATGTACTTATTGTTTGCATGTAGAAACATAAAAAAATGAAATATTTTATTACGGATATAAATCCAAAATAGTTTTCAAAATCTTGTTAGGTACTCCAAAATCAGGATATCAAACGTTTCTCATCATTGTATCTGAATCCTATTATTAATTACCATGGGCCATAATCGGATGTCATATTTTGTGTGCTTAATGTTCGCATGTAGAAAAAATAACAAAATAAAATATTGCTCAAATTATTTTTCACAGTTTAACGAGAGGAAAACAAAATTTAATGTATTATTGAAAACAAATGAGCCAATGACAAACTTTTCAGGATTGGCATTGCGATCTCGAATACCATTCAAAGCATCGGCCAAAGGACCCGAAACCGCCAAGACTTCCTTTAGTATTGTCCAGTTAGTTGTGCCCACATTTGGAACACAGCCAAAACGCTGCAGTGCTTAGGTGTTTATTCTCAAAACAACAATAAAACCTCCGGTGCTTTGAGATTTTGAGTGCATTTGCTGCATTTCTTTTCATGTTTGCAAATAAGGAAAAGATATCCATTTGATAGTAAAAGTCCATTGCTGCCAACGATATTCTGGCTCATAAAAGTATTTACTTTGATATTCCCAGAGAATGTCGTAGATATTTATCCATAAAAGTCAAAGATCGTCTATGCTAGTATATGCTTCTTTACAAGCCTTCATAGTTATATGCATTTCAACCTTACATTCTCGTTTTCAGCCACATTCTGTCGAATAGCGACCCACAAACGTGTACTTCACTTTTAAGAAGATTCCTGTAACTGTAAGGTCGGAAATTTTTCGCGTTACTGGAGATGAACAAACGAAATATTTTAATACGGATATAAATACAAAATACTTTTCAAAATCTTGTTAGATACGTCAAAATCAGGATATCAAACATTTTTCATCATTGAATCTGAATACTATTATTAATTACCATAGGCCATAATAGGATGCCATATTTTTAATTAATAAGAAACACCAAGCAGTATTCACGAAAGTCCAAACGTAATTACAGATTCGTCAACGCTGCATAATTTAACACCACAACGATTATGTAAGTATTAATTAAACGTATTCTAAAACCAGCGTATCTCAAAATAACACCCGTTAAGAATCCGCTTGCAAATTCAAAACGCAGTCACGATTGCATTTGAACTAAAGATTCGTTAGTTGACTCACTGGCCGCTACGTTTTCCCGCGTAAAATGCGCCATTTTAAAATGGCGGCTGTGTAACGGCTCGCGGCAGGATCTAGAAGCTTGTACCCCACGGGTTAAGGTTTACATCTGGGGTGGGCTCGTTTTGCTAATCGCATTAGTGAATCCGCTATATAAATAGAAGTTAGTTCTGAGAAGCGTTCGTTTTCCTTGTCGTCGGTGGAATGCGTTCGGATGACGTCACTCTTAAGAGTAGGTACCTCACCTTAATCAGTTTAAGGGAGTGCGCGCGTTGAATTTAATTAGCGAGTTACTCAGTATGTTTGACATTTTATTCGCGGAGCGCCGTAAGTTTGCAGGATAAAGTTTTTTCTTTTTGTTGGCGGTAATTCGCGAGGCCGTACTTTTTTGCCGTGTATTTATGGCCTTGTTTATAAAGTACGGGTCATAAATGTTGGTTCCTGTAAAATTAAGCCAACGTATTAATTTTAAAAACTTTTTTTCTGACTCTATTGGCTATATTTCTGAGATAACGTCACATAAAGTGTGCGAGAGCTCGCCGGAGTGATACTTTATCATCATCACCAGCTCATTATTCATTGATTGCCGACCCATTTGGTGTAATGGTTAAGATATCGACTACTACACCAAAGGTTCCGGGTTCGATCCTCGGGCAGTGCAAACATTTGTGTGCATGAACATGTCTGATTGTATTGGTCTGGGTGTTTTCTATGTATATGTATGTATTTATTTACAAAAAAAATTATGTTTATCAGTTGTTTACTACCCTAACTATAAGCTTATCGCTTAATATGGGCCTAGATGGCGCTGTGTGAACGTTAAATATATATTAATTATTAAAAATAATAAGAAATATTCGTCCCACTCATAGTCGCTACTTATTGCCCTGAATCCCGCTTCGCGCAGTACTAAGGTCGCTTCCCGCAGGATAACGGTGGCGAGCCCTAACGGGCGATAGCAAGAATGTACATTGTACGAGCTATTTACGTCCTTGGTACTGAGTCTTCATTGTTTTATTGTTGTTTTATATAGTTGTGGAACTAAATGCAAATGTCTGTTTGTCTGAAAGTCCATGGTATTAGTTAACACTCTAGGTACTATAGCGGTAATGTCGAACGGTTTTGCTGTTCCAAGACTTCGGCTATCCAAAATAGGTAAATCGTTTGTTGTTGTACAAAGTAATTAATAAAGTACCACAAAATATTATCGATCTTTTTTGTCGATTCAGCTTTAAATAAAAATACCTTTCTGAAAAATGGATATTACAGTGTTAATAATTATTTAGCCGATAACATTATTTGATCCTAATGTGCTCGCTTTGTGTTCCATGTAAAAATAATGTAATCAATTGATAATATAGAATTATGTAAATGAGACATATGACAGCTATGTCAAAACCTATAGTATTATATAAATTTGACATGAGAATATGTAAAACCTATTTTTTTAAATGAGTAAATACACGTGTTTCTTGCCGGAGTATTCTCGGTAGATAACAACCCTCCGAACCGGTGGTAGATTCATTAAAAATAATTTCTTGACGATTCAAAAGTGTCATTCAATGATTTATCTGAATAAAGCATTTTTGAGTTTGAGTTTTTTTGAGTTTGTCCAAAGCTACGACTCACTCGAGCTATGTTTATAAAATTTGTACTGAAGAACTCGGTCAAATTTCACTGGGCTCTAGTAGAAAACTAAGGCTTAACACTATACGGGTAGACTCGTGTCTCTTGGTAGGAATCTATAAATGAGCTGATGATGATGAAAGATAGAATTGGCGCATTTAAAAATTAGCAGAATTGTGACCCTGGTTGGGGTACGCTTCTCTTTCTGTTCTGTGGCCGCCTCTCGAGAACCTTTCCGCCCTTTTGACTATTGGTTCATTGTATTAATAGCCCTGTACATTGCCTCTTCAATTTGCTTATATTAAATTCGATCGGTATCGGTCTCTACAAGTTCTCATTTTGGATTCTATCGCGTATGAAAACCATTAACAAAGCAAATGTAGAGAGATCATAACAGGTGGAGCAACCTTGTGTTTGTTCAAAAAGCTCTAAGTGAGCCTCTTAATAACAACATTACAAAACAAGTAGCTGTACTTGTTTTGTAATGTTGCATTTAACATTAATTAAATGTCTTTAATAACAACATTGATTGGCACGTCTTGAAAAATAAAAAATACTTTAGTCCTACAAATACGAAAGAAAGTTTAGTTTTTTTAGTTCGAAAATATGATTAACTTGCCCTATATATGCTGCCGTTACGTTAATTGTGCTCTCTTCTCGGAATACACCCATTTGCACGTCAAGACAAATGTTAAAAACCCAAAATATGGAGCGCAAAACATAATTCATTAACAATAGAAGGCGTTCCAACAATCGGGCACCGTTCAGAACAATGGCATGTGAGAACCGGCGAAATAAAGAACATGCACGGAACGTTTGTTCCTTAAATGTGGGCAGTACAATAACGTATTTGTTGTAATTATTTGACGTATTGCACATGTTTGTGGAACTTCACTTTCTTTTAATTTGACTTAAATCGTTCTTCCAATTTCAATAAAGAGAAAAATAACAACGTTTTGCCATAAGTTTTATGCCTCGCCTGATGAATCCTGCCAAACAACGATTTAATATGCTGTGGGGATCTGCCGGTCAAATTCAATCGTTGAATCGTAACAAGCGTGGTGTAGGACGACTTACTGAAAGTCTCTCCGAGCGTTGCACTCGCCGATCGTCAAGACAAATGCGGCTAAAAGCAGTTGTTGATTAAAAATACTATTATAAAATGAAATAACATTTATTGACCTTTTGCACAAAATAAAAATAAAGTAAAAACCTAAAAAAAACGAATTCAGTTAATGATAAAGAAAAATGAATTTAAACCAAATAATGGAGCGGTCAAAAGGTCCCATCTCAGCTTGTGTTGGACCGGCGCCCATGGCAAGCGCAACAACGCTGATTTTCAGTTGGAACCTAATATAGGAGCAGACGTCACAATAATGATAAATAATAACTCTAAAGACAAATACATGAGAACCTTAAAATAAAAAATGTACCAAAAAATTTTTATAAAAAATAAACAATATTGTTGAATTAGAATAGCGGACCGACACTGAGGGTGCAAAATAACACTTGAAAGATTCTAGAACGTACACCGGTGGAGTAAGGCAGCTAGAGAATCCAAAGCAGATATTCTTAATCAAACATAATGGAAGAAGCCAAAGACACTCAAATAAGATCGCGCCAATATCCACGTAAAAGACCAGTGTACACCGGAAACATCAAATTCCAATGTCGATATATCGATAATCGTTTTACAAATATATCCCAATTAAAGAATTGTTAACAAAAAATCCAATGAAGGTACGTGTTCCTTTATAAAACCTTTTTTTTCGAACTGACTACTGATGTTGGCCGTAGACGGCCTTTACAGCTTCACCGGGCAATTGGCGAACGCAGATGGCTCTCAGCCTAAATTATAAAACCGTAGTCACTTCACTTTTGTAACGCACACTCTTAAAAACAAGTGAAAGTGAATATTTCGTTCTATTTGCTCCTCCCTACGTTACATTCCCTACGACCTTGCGCACGGATATCGCTTCATTGACCCACATACAAGTTACAACACTAGAGTTTCACAATAGCCTCCTGGAGACAATGTGGAAAACCGCCGTGTCATTATTTACCGTTTTACAGACAATACGAACGTAATAACACGATTGTGTTGAGATTATGTCACATTGGGAATCGCACGCGATTCTTAACTTAACTATTTGACTGTACAATGTGTAAATTGTACGGTAATAGTGCGATTTGTCGTGGCATCAGGCCATTAGTGTTTGACGTTTCAATGAAGGGGTAGAGTTCAAGGTGTGACGTAAGATGCGAGTTTTGATATCTGTCAACAATGATGTTCTATATAGTATAAAGGTAGATACGCCCGTGCCTCAAAAACGAACCACCAAAGAAAATACAGTTGTAGGCTCTTTGTTTAGGTAAATGTTCGCTCATTCGAAATATGTGTATGTGTGCTGTCATTGCATTCGGAACACTTTTTTCGGTTGTTTTGTGAGCATATCACGAATCTATACTTTTTGCATCATTGTCATTCAGTGAACTAGCATAGACAGACCCATTTTAGGAAACAGAACTTTGTTTCTAAAGGTTTATTAATGCTATGACTCCATTCTCCCGATGTTTTCCTTCACCTTATGAGCGTCAGATAACGTTCATATAATTTCGAAATTCCGGAATTAAATTCGAAATCACATTGGCACGTGCCGGGATTTGAACCTGCGCCCTCCCGATCGGAAGGCAACAGTTCACACCACTAAGCGACCGACGCTCTATACGGTTTTTCGTACATTTAATTAACTTCTATTACTGACGGTACAAGTTCATTGACCCACCTGCATCGTGCGTGTTTTATTCAAAAATGCGCTTACGCATCGCCCTGCGCTGCGCCTGCGTTTGCGTAACGCGTAAATTAGCGGACTTGATGAATGGAGGAAACATGGAATTTCTCAAAGTTGGTTCATTTTCGTTTCGACTAATCGCAGTACACTGCTGGACATGATTACCTAGCGGCCTGTTACGTGCCTCTGCAGGACACAGGCCTTCTCTCGCAGCAGCTATGGGGAGATTAGGCCGTTACTAATGCGTATTCAATCATCGTCCGTCATCATCATCGTTCAATCTAATGAGTACTGATTGATCATAACAACAAATACCCGAAGGTCTAGCAGACTAACAGCATAACCGGCCTTCCGAATTACGGAGCTTGAAATAATACGAGAATGAAGCTATCCAACACTGAAACATTTTTTTCAAATCGAACCATTAGTTCCTGAGATTAGTGTGTTCAAACAAAAAAACAATCTTCAGCTTAATAATATTGGTATGGATTATTTTAAGAGCGGAGGACCGGGATATCTGGCGCAGGATAGTGGAAGACCTTTTTCTAGTGAACTGTGATAGGATAAAGAGGGAGGATTCTACAAATTTGTCCTCCAGAAAAGTACATTTTCAAATACCTATTTACGTCAAATCTCACTGTAGGTCAGTTAACTGAATCGTAAATTTAAAGTCCGTTAAAGAAACTAACCACGTTAATTAGAATATGTTTTTCAATGATGACTAACTCCCCAATGTGGCCGTATCACTTCCGTTGCACGTTATATTGATAAAGCTCACTAATTTGCCGCTAGTTACAGTCAGAGTACGCTAATGAACACTATCGCATAGTGTTTCCCAGGGATCAGTGGCGACACGAGCGGAAAGGTTGCGGTTCGATATCTCGTCCGGAATTTCCTGCTAACAAAGCAGATAACCTACCATAAAATTGTGCCATGTTTTCCTTGATCGAATTGGTAGGTTTTTATAGAAATAATTTAGGTCTTCCCAATTTTTGGGTGTTCCCATTAGTAAAATTAGTGGGTATATGAGACCTAATATCTGTTGTCTCGGGTGTCAGACGTAGTGCGGCATTGATGGAGAATATTAATGTTTATCAGTCGTTGGTCTCAATCAATGCCGCTGACCGTTTTGTACACTTTGTGAGATTGAAAGAAAAGGGAGTTCTGGAGTGGATCCAGTCTTGGCAAGTGTAGTGTAGAAAACCCTCAAGCCCAGGGATATCTTGTTTAAAATGGGGAAGATCTTTCTACAGCAATGAATTGCAATATTAACATATAGTATGTCTTTTGTTGAAAAGAAATAAAAAGAAGAAGGCTGCTTGAAAATACAATAAAGAAATAAGCAAGAATAATACAATAAAGAAATTGTATGAGTTTTTAAGTATACTTAAAAGTTAAAACAAGTTAAGAAATTGTATGAATTGACTATAGTCAATTCTTCTGTATTGAGCGTCGGTGGCTCAATGGCGTGGACTGTCGCCTTCCTACCACCAGGAGGGCTGAGGTTCAAATCCCGACACGTACCAATGTGTTTTCGAATTTTCGAAAATATATGTACGTTATCCGACGCTCTTACGGTAAAGGAAAACATCGTGAGGAAACCTTCATGCCCGCCTGCGAAGAGATTCAAAGGTTGTGTGTGAAGTCGTCCAATCCGCGCTGGGCCCGCGTGGGCGACTAAGGCCTAATCACCCTATACGGGTAGGCTCGTGCCCCTCGGTGGGGACGTTTAATGAGCTGATGATGATGATGATGATGAATTCTTCTGTTTTCCAACCAAGCAATCAATGTGTATCTTTAATTCACAGAATACCGATAATGCAGAAATTAGTATTTAAGCAACTTAAATATTTGAAGTCCTTAGTTGAACAAATATTTGGGTTTCTAATGGACACAGTTCACACAATGCGTAGAAATAGCGTAAATTATGCCTTACGGCATTAGAATTAAAGAGGATTTCTCAATAACGTCATAGTTATTATGTTAAAGTATGAGTTTGCACATCAAAAGGCCCAGTCCTCGAAAAATAATTATTTGTATTTGTATTGTTTTCTTAAACTTTGTCTCGGATAGTTTATAATTAATTTTGAAATGGAGCAAGCCTAGATAATATTTATTTATGTAATAGAGAATACTTCGTTCAGTAGCGGTAGGTTGGAAAAATATCTTATATCTTTACGACCCTAAAAGGATTAAAAAATTGCCTTGTTTTGACTTGATTTCCTTCAAAAACTTTCTAAGCACACAAGTATATGTTTATCCCCATATATGCAGAATTGTTAATAAGAGCCTCTCTAACTAAATAAAAAGGCAAAAGAAAAAAATCTTATCTTAGGAATCCGTTGGAACATTATATTATTCGTATAGTAATGGTGTATTTCCATAAAAAATGAGAAGAATGGAATTAGTGGACCAATATTGAACTTTTCTTAGATTTATTGACATATTATATCAATATCGACAAAATACAATTTAAATAATATTCTGTTTCAATTACCATTCATATTTAATATTTTTTAATTTTACAACGCCATAGACAATGCAAACGTGTTTTTTTTTTCATTACATTCACAACCCGTGCGAAGCTTTAGCGGCCAGTACTTATTTTTCAACACCGCCATGGAATTTAAAACAAGATGGACGCCGTCTGGAGGTCACACGACTGGTTCCAGGTTCTTTGTTCGCTTTTTGTGGACCCTGACCTACCTTGGTGGTTTACGGTCGCGGTGACGCCCCAACGTTTTCAATCCCATAATGATATATGTGTTTTGTTTTGACATTTACTACGTGGCAATGAACTTAGGCTTGGTTAGGTTAGGTTAGTATTTGTAACACTTTTCGGTTAGTTTACGTTAAAAGAAAAACATGCAAAGGATAACTTCATTAATATAACTACTAATAATTTTTTGGATTTGTGTACTAAAAGAAATGTAAAAACATCATAATTATTTCCCAAAACCCTATTCCCTACGCACATAACCATATGGACACACTAAACTCGAGTAGTACATTAAGAAGGGCTATTGTGCTCCTGAAAGGAAAGGCACAAAAGAAAATGGCTTGGTTAAGTGATAATAAAATCTGTTGATAAGATAATCCCGTGATATATTATTAGATAAAATACCGGGGGTGAGATACTTTCAGGTTAAGCTTCGCATCACGTTTATTCATTTTATTTCTCGGATGCTTTATTTTAAATAAATAAATAAATAAATATCCACTGACATTCACACAGCGCCATCTAGCCCCAAGTTAAGCGTGAAGCCTGTATTATGGGTACTAAACAACGGATAAATATACTTAAATACATTTTTTTTCGTAAATACATACATACATAGAAAACACCCAGACATTTCAACAGACATGTTCATGCACACAAATGTTTGTACTGCCCGGGGATCGAACCTGGAACCCTTGGTGTTGCAGCCGACCTCTCAACCGCAACACCAAATGGGTCGTCAAACTTTTATTCGCCAAACGCTGCTTGGACTCAACAATTCTTGGAATATTTATTAGTTATCGCCATCTCTAAAAACAGAGTCGTATTTTTTTTACTGCACTGTTTTAAGTTTTTTAGTAATTATAGTAAACGATTCAACATAATTTTTGTACCAGAAAAGTCGAAGTAATATTATAATATTCTTTTAAGTGTTGGCGGTAAACCCCTTAATTTTCGAATATGGTATCCCGGTTCTTATCAAGTGTAAATTTAAAACCACAACGTTTACAAAAGATCAAAAATGGATGTAAAGGTACAAACTCCCAAGGGTTCGTAATAAAATGAAATGGGTGGTGTAATGGAGTACGCGGGTTAAGGTCGTGCCCTTATTTTGGATGTGTACGCTATATGTATACGCTTTGTGTCGCTTTATATGTAATAGTCAAGGGCCTACTTGGAAACACCATCTTTTTGTATACAACTAACTTTAATGTTCATAATAAGATTATTTTTCACGTTCTTTAATTCTTCATCATCAGCGTATTATACGTCCTCACCGAGGGTCACGAACCTACCCGTATAGGGTGTCATTGACGCAGGCCAAGTGCAGATTGGCCGACATCACGCACAACCTTTGAATCTCTCCACAGGCATGCGCAGGTTTCCTTAAGACGTTTTCCTTCACAGTAAGAGCGTCAGCTAAACGTATAAATATTTTCGAAAAATCGGATATACATTGGTACGTGGCGGAATTTGAACCTACACCCTCGAGATCGGCAGGCAACAGTGTACACTAATGAGCGGCCGACGCTCTTTATTTTTAATTAAACAAAATACCTACGGTACATAGGTATCGATTTTAGGTAATGTTTTACTGCGGGAGAATACTACATGAGCATCATCAGCTCGTCGTCGTCCCCACTGAGGGGCACGAGCCTAAAGTAAAGGGAGTATGATAAACCGCGAGTAAATACCGCGGGGTACAGCTAGTAACCTATATATAAAGAGAGGCAATAAAAAAAAACAAGAACGCGAATTAAAACTTTACTTTCCGGTTGAGGCGGAGTTCAGCCGTTAGTTATATATATTATATAAGCAAGATATAAGTGTACAGGATGGTCAGGACGCTCACCTGATGGGAAGTGATACGCCTAACCATGACAGAGCGGCATTGAAGAAGATCAACAACTGATAGACAGTTATATTATCCTCCATCAATGCCGCACTGCGCCCGACACCTGAGACGACAGATGTTAGGTCTCTTATACCAAGTAATTTCACTAACTACAGTGCCCCCATCCCGAAACACAAAAGTGCATAACACTCGTGTTTCACGGGACGATATCTGGCATTGCGGTGGTACTAGACGACTCAGTATCGAGTCTACCACCTAGTAAAACGTAATTTTCTCATAAACCCGTTCCGATACAGCGTAAATTGCAGCTGCGTCAAGCGAAAGTGCGATACAATTGTAGGGCGAGGCGTAGGTGGGCATTGATTGGTCGAATGCCTGACAAGCGGTGACGTCATCGTTTAACGTCCCTAGTGAAAGCCTTCGACATGACGGTGATGTCTATAGTTTTTTATTGTTTATATGGTGACTTTATTTGCACGCAGCCCTATGCGGTATGGTTGGTATATGTTCCTTTCAAAAAACTTTTTGTATTTCTTTACTTACATTCTTGTGTGCGATCTACGTTACTTATAACCTTTTAAAAGCATGGAAATTTACAAATTATGCTATTTAAAAAAACATAAGTTTTCAATTGTTGTTTTAATAATAATTAAATCTAGCTGTGCCACGCGGAGTTACCCGCGGTATAAGATGTTCTCCCGTATTAAAACGTTGTCTATGTTTATCTCAGCTAACTTAGATAGTTTGACATAAAAACCTTTTGAAACTTCGTGAAATATGTTTCTAATATAAAAAAATATATATTATTCTCTGATTGTTATCATCATGATGAAATTACTTTACATTACTTGTAATTTGCTATGAGTCCATAGATCGAAGGCATTTTGAAACCAAAAAAAATTTGAAGTAAAACATAGCAGCTTAAATAACTCGTAAAAACTATCGATAGTTGCCCATCACTATCAGACATGTAAAGCGCAGTTAATTGAAAGCGCGCTTCGATTCATTCGTAGGGCGCGTTGTGGGCGGTTCATTCATGGGTGTCCCGGTGACGTCATCGCGACGCAATCGCTCGCCGCCTGCAGGCGCCTTTAGGAAATTGGAAATAGCATTTGCAGCCGCGTTGACGTATGCTCTACTTAGACCATGTATGAGTATTGGTGTTGGCAACCAACATAACCGCATCCCGATATCTTGAGATTTCGACAGTTATTCGGTTTAAGTCAAAGGGTCAATGTTAGTCAAGGTTTCTGCTCTATTGAAATGTGTGCGGATACTAGAAACATACATATCGCACCTTTCATACTATAGGGGCACATCTCAAAAATTAGCGTTTATGAGTTTTACTTATATACGGGGCCAAAATCAACACATCTACATGACGCACTTTATAGAAAGAGTCAGAACGTGTAATGAAGCCGTGAAAACTTAGTTTGTACCTTTTTCACATTTCCGATAAAGTGTGTCATTTTAATAATGCTGGGATGAACTTAATATCCGATAAGTAATTCATAACTAACGGACATACTCTTCTTATCTCATGTCTATCATCTTGCAATATATATATATATATATATATTATATTATTAATAAAATTACATCTACAGACTCATGGTCCGTACTCTTTTTAGTTTAAGATAATTTTGTAAATTAATTATTATAATATTATGTTAGTGCTCCGCGCATGGGGCAAAAGAATTGGTTAAAGGGGGAATGGGATAACAGTCAGAATTAAAATAACTAAATATTTACATTAGGTAAAGTAGGGGGGTGAATAATATAAAATAAAGGAAATAAATGACATCATAAATACTCTCTCTCTCTGTTTTATGCAATAATTTTTATTTATTTATTTATGACTGATTTTGTGAGAACCGAAGGGCTCAAGAATCATCAAATGCGTTTTACCAGCAATCATGTTTTTCGAATTGTGCCCCTATAATATGAAAGCTGCGATATAATAAGGTCATAACTATTCTGACATTTAAAATTATAACCATTAGGACAAGAAAAATAGGCGACACTTAAGTATGACTTTTTACACGGTTTCGCTTTTTAGAAAAAAATATGAAGTCTATATTCTAGACTCTTTTAAAACCAAGTGGTTAATAACTATAAGAGTGATAATTAAAATGTCGTTACCGTTTTATAAACACAGCAACCATTGTTTTCCAACGAAAAATGGTATTTTTAATGGTGATATATGAGATATGAGTGACGTCAAAGTTTAGAATTAATTATGTAAGATAACTATGATTTTACATTCCTAGTTTGCTGGATGGTTATCACAGACATCCGAATATACAATTAGACTGGACAAGCCGCCAATTTTATAGGCAGTCCCAGTGTCGCAATTTCTTTTCGGTTCTTACCTGTGAAAAGTTATTATATTTCTTGGTAAAATTACTGATTCATTGCGATGATGGCATGTTACAATTGCACAGGATGGCATTTTGGGAAAAAACGGTAATTTCTTCTGATATTCGTGCGTCTTGACTCGTCTCACAGAGCGTAAACTGGCAGCCAGTGTATGCTCGTTGAGCTTACATTTGTCGCACTTAAAAACGCGGCTTGCCCCATCTCCTGTATTGGGAAATCTGTGATGGTTATCAACTGGCTTTGGTTAGGCTAGTATTTGTTGCTTTATTTGTAGCTAAGTAAGCGTAACGTGGGACGCCCTCCGGCCCGATGGACCGACGACTTGCGAAGGTCGCTGGTGGAGCTGGATGAGAAAACGGAGGACCGGGATATCTGGCGCAAAATGGGGGAGACCTATGTCCAGCAGTGGACTGCAATAGGTTGAATAGGAAGGGGCTTTATGATTAAATTCTGTGTGAAATTTGAACTAAAATCACAATTCCAACAAGATTTCGCTAAATACAAGCCAAATGTATCTATTATAGAAAAGCTCCAAGTCTGCGATTAGTCTAGGTTTGTAGACTTCTAATAAAATGAAAAGTGGCGTGCACAGATACATGAGTAGGGTACGCAGTGACACTTATCGCAAAAACAATAAATAATTTACATTTTTGTCAAACTGAGTGCTGTTGTTGACAGCAGATCGCCTATGGTATCAAATCTGTAGAGGAAAATGGGCAAATAAATGGGAATCTTTTGGCATGTTGGCGATCTTCCGGATTGTCTGGACACACAGGGTATGAACTGCTTATTTGCATATATGGAGTAAACGTCACTGATGACATGACCTTAGTTTAACGTGATAAAGGTTAAGTTAATTTCACTCGATCGGCCCTCAATGAATATTCAATGTTTTCCATAAATAGTCAGGGAACACGAATAAGGGTGTACGTCATGTACTCTCTGCGTCATATTGAATGTATTACGACCACGCATTTTTGATGGAGCGTCGGTGGCTCAATGGTGACTGTTGCCCTCCTACCGGGAGGGCTGAGGTAAAATCCCGCCAAGTATGTTATACTCGTACGTTTTAATTATTTAAAAAAAAAATGTTACATCCATACTTATATTGTAAATACGAAAGTATCTTTGTCTGTTTGTTACGCTTTCACGCCTTAACGGCTGAACTTATTTTGATGAAATTTGGTATGGTGCTTGATGATAACCTGGCAACGGACAAAGACAACGTCCTGTCTAATTTTAACCCGCCACATCCCTTAAATCGGGGTTGGGCTTCTGTATGGAGCATTCCGCAATTTTGAAGGTAGAAAGCTCACAAAAGGTCACTAACAAAAAATCGAAGTTGAAAACCGATTGAATGACGTATAATATCATCTAAAGCAGCGTAAAAATAATATTATTTTAATCGTATTCGTGTTACCCCGAATGTAGACCCGAGGACGCGGGCAAGAGCTAGTTATATATTTTACTAGCTTTTTTTATTTTGTTTCAATTATTTAAACATCGCCAAACTTATCATTGAATGCAATTGAAATCACCTGAACAGCTCGTGTCCATTCGACTTTAATTTAACATTCGATAAGAAATATACACATTATTACGTCTGTCGTAATTTTGACATTGTGATGTTTTTTATTTTATTTCTCTTCCATTCAATAATTTCCCGCCAGTTTTAATAGGTACGAGAAAAATACGCGAGTATTTTTCGAACACATAAAAAATACGCGCGTATTTTTTTGTACCTACCTTTTTGATGGAAACGCTTTTCATTGTTTTACCGAGTGAGTGAAATTACCAGAGGCCTTAATCCATCTTCGACTCCTTTTATTTTTATTTTTCGAGTGCCCATTTCAAAGTTACTAACCTACTCGTTGCTCCTTCGGAGTTGTGAGTGTGAGTGGTTGCGGTGAAGGGAAATGTCTGTTCGTTTGTCTTGTAACTAAGCGAACTGTTAATAAACGCAATATATTGTATACATCAAACAATAGCGACTTGTGAAGTTTTTGCCGGAAGTAATTCATAAAGAGCACAGTATAGTATATCCAATAGAGACATCCCTCGTTAATCAAATGACTGAATGAGACTGCAAATCCTCTTCAATCAGGACTCAATTCTGTAGCGTATCGTAGTAATGACGTGTATGAAGGCCAGTGTCATTCACTGGAACTTTGTAGGCTAGGAAGAAACCTAATATCGCCTGCTGGTAGCTTCTGGGACCTTTCCGCCATCTGTTATACAATATTACAATAATATTACTTCGCCTTTTCTGGTACAAAATTATGTATTATTAAAATAATACATACAAGAGGTATGTTAGGATGGTATGGACACTTGGAGCGCATGAGTGAAAAGAGAATAGCAAAGCAGGTGCATTGTGTGAATGTGGAAGGATACACGAGCAGGGGACGACCCAGAAAGACTTACCTTGACCAAATTGGTCAAGTCCTTAAGAAAGCTGGGGTCCCAAGTAAAAGGAATAAAAGAGCTTGTATGAAAAGATTGATGGATGTGAATGAAGCTAGGGAAGTATGCCAGGACCGCGCAAAGTGGCGTTCCATCATCTCTGCCTACCCCTCTGGGACCAAGGAGTGATCTTTATTTTTTTATTTATTTAAAATAATACTGTTTTAGGAGATGCCTATAATATCTAAAATAAAAAGTATGGTTGCTAGATAATCACAAATATTTAAAGTCATGGTATCTACAAATTGTAAGGCATATGTCTCAGCCCAGAACACTGGTTATTGAAGGTAGCTGGTCGAGAAAAGTGGGGATCTGCGATGTGTCGCAAAGTGGGGGAAACTTATGACAGGTTTAAAAAGAAAGAATTATTATGAAGTCTATTTAGTAGTGTTTGCGTAAAGAATCAATGCTATTGAGTATTTTTTACGTGACTAAGGTTCATCCATACATTCTTACATTTCGCGTTTATGATTGGTAGGATTAAATAATTTGTACTTTTTAACATTTAACACGTCTATCTGATATTTTTTTCTTTTAGTTTCATCCTTTTATTTTGAATACAGTTCTGCAAAGGTTTGATATATTTTAGGCTAGCACTATTCGACCGTAACTGGGGTTTCGCTTACTTTATAATTAGTCTTACCATCTAGTAGACTAATTACTTAATTATTAACTCATTACTTAAAAATAAAATTAAGTAACGTTCCTATAACATATTATATAAGCAAAAGTCACGTGACCGAACTAAGGTAGACAGTACAAAAGTTGGCACAGCACTGGCCCGTAATCGGTGAAACTATTCATAAACGGTGCTCGTTGTGTGAAATAGTTGCGATAAGCTAATTTTTAGTACGGCCTTGGTTTATTTTATTTATCTGTCAATTTTATGAGTTTCACATTCTGTGTGGTCGCAGTGATAGCGGTTCTTAAATATAATAAGATTTATTATTTATTAGAGTTGTGCGGTGGGTTACTCGTACATTTTGGCAGCTTTGGTCTAGCAGTGGACATTGTAAAGTAGAAGAATGAGTCGAATATAAAAATAATTGTACTAAAGTTTGTTTGATATATGATGCATATGAGTGGAAAAAAATCGATAAAATTTTTAAACTGTTTGTAATAATAATAAGTAACGTAACATTCTCGGATTATATCTCAATCAAACAATGTTTGCTATTACAACTTTTGTTCGAATTAATGGTTTTTAAGATGGCATTATTCATGAAATGAGATGGATTACCAGCTCTCGATCAACTAGTTAAATACATTTTTAAACCAACATTCTATCTCGTTTCATGAATAATATGCAATCTTAAAAACCAAACACGATTTTATTGGGAAAGATGTCCGAACATTTTCCCGTTCCGACATTACGGAAACGTCCAATACAATACGTCATAATTATCTGAAAGAAAGATATATTTATTTTAGCCTTAAAACCATACAATACATAATTAGCATAGTTAAAGAACCGTTAAATAAACTGTCCAATAAGTTTCTCACTGATTACATAAAAAAAAATATTTATTTAAAATGTGAAAAAAAATATTTTAAACCGCGTGCGCTTGTGACTCGGCGCGCCTGGTAACCGATTTTTACGTCTGTTGTTTTAATATTTTAAAACATCCGATAACAATATCTGTCTGTAATTCCCATTGATATTCAAGGTGAATTGTTCCGCATTAATACTAGTAGGTGACCCTATGCAAAATCTATACCGATGTGTTCTGTATTTGAATTTTTGGCGGGAATGTGACAAGTAATTCTTTTTTTTTAAAGAATTTCCATGGCGTTTGTATTTAGAATTCCGTACAAAGTTCCGTTAAGTCTATATACACAAGTTGGTTTAAAAAAAACAATAATGCTGTTATATTTCAATGAGGTTTAAATTTCTATGCCCCTTAAAAAGTAGATATTATAAAATAATTAAATATTGGTAACAATAGGTTATATTAAGAGAGGCTATGCCTACCTACCAAAAATATTATTTTATTAAATTTTATTTTCCTTATTATTTCGAACTTAAGGAATTATCAAACGAAGTTCAGTGATTAAATCTTCTAAATTTAATATACAGTAATATATTTTGTGTTCAATTTATACGATTTTTCATGTCTCATTGTAAAAATATAAGTATTTATGTGGTCGCCATCGTAATATTTAAATTGAAACACATAAAGTTTAATTGAAATCTCATCTTCATAAACCAGCGGAGGTAGTAAAAATGACATGAACCAGTTATTTATAATATGGTTTAATAACAAAATAAACATAAATCCTCTCTGACCGTCATTACATTACATGTAAAACAGATTCAGCTATTCTTAACTGCAAAATAAAATGAAAACGCTACCATTATTACGAAATTGTATGTACTTCAACCAGTAAAGCTAGGAATAAACATAAAAATTTAACTGATGTATCCGCCCATGAGTTCACATTCCTCGAGCCTCTAGATACTCACTATATGTTTATATTTGTAGACTATTTATATAGTAGGTATCTTGTATACTGTATCTTCTCTGTTGTAATCCGAATTGCGCCTTCCGTGTTCTAAAGATAGGCCTACGTCAATCCACATGCGTGTTTACTCCTTGTTATTAACCACCAGTTTAATGAAACCCCTGATGTCGAGATGCCTTTACTCGGAAACAGGTCAATCAGACTGGCCATTTGAATCGATCTATCCAGCCAACAAAGATCGGTTTACGCTCAAGGTTTGCAGAGGACAAGGGGTCTTTGTTAATTTGGTTATTGGTACACCAATGTCACAAGATCCAATAGATGATACGTTGGGTACGATAGGAGAGCTCAAGATATACTGGACTGTTCGTAGTTCTGGTCCTACCACAATAGTTAACTGCGTGGCGGGCAAGGAGGGAAGGTCAGCCTTTTGCGCAATATTTCGAATATTTTATGACGTCGCCTATAAATATTTAATGCGATTGCACTGAAGTGCATTCACACTGTGGGTGCACTATTATTGTAGAAAATATATTATTGTGTGATTTGTTTTTTTTTTTAATTAAAATAATCAAGAAAACCTTTAAAGTTGTGTAATTGGTATTATCTTGTAATTAAATGTTAATTATTTAATTAAGTTAACTAAATTTTGTAATGTAAAGTATCTTTGTGAATTTATGTGGTAGCTTTGAAACCTACTGCTGTCTCTTTCTTTGCTATGAAAAAAGAATACATTTAGAGCAGCGAATCCGATTACCTATATTGGTTTTATAGAGTGGCCTCATACGCACACGGAAATATAAATGACGTCATGGCGCCTCATTATTTGCCGATCTAATGAACGTGTTTATTTGATTGAACCTAATATGTTACCTCACATTCGTATATATTACCATAGGAATGAACTATTATTTTGGAATTATTTTGGAAATGTTAAAAAACATTTGAATTCAATGTTATAAGGTGAAATGATGTTTTATGTTGTTAATAAATTTCGGGAACCATCGAACTTGCCCATTTAGATCTCACTTCTCTGTTGTTGAGTTCAACAGCCAAGGGATACCTGTATCACAATATTGAACTTTGCTCTCTTTTTATATTTATGTTTTTGATAGGATATTTCGTAACTTCTTCTATTCTTGGAAACTGCTCGATCCCTTTTCATGATATCTGGCACATCACGGAACTCTGTTAGCTTTAGTACGCGCTTTTCTTAGGAATCATGGTTCCTAATATTAAATGATTCTTTATCTTAAAACTAGCTTTTGCCCGCGGCTTCGCTCGCATTAAATTCGGGATAACACGGTACTTGCATTTATCACTATACATACGATTTCCCTCCCTCCAACTTTTGAAGTTTCGTTTATAGTGAGCTAACTTAAAGGTGACATATGCTGTCGCGGACTTTTTTGTAGACCATTAAAAGCAAACAATACTCTCATACATGACTTTTGTGTAACTTTAACCGTTTACCAGCGTACGCAGCGGAAGCTCCAAGTATGAAAAAATACTCCCGATTTTGAAACATTCTTCATTGCTGCTCCGCTTCTATTACTCGTAGCGTGATGATATATAGCCTATAGCCTTCCTCGAATAAGCTATCTAACACTGAAAGAATTTTTCAAATCGAACCAGTAGTTCCTGAGATTAGCGCGTTCAAACAAACAAACAAACTCTTCAGCTTTATATATTAGTATAGATTACAATACGTTTCTCGCGCGTAAACCTAATATCAAGAGAAGTGATTAGTGACGTGATACAATCTTCAATTGATTAGGGATGGGCAGAGTTGGTATAATACTCCCGATTTTGAAACATTCTTCATTGCTGCTCCGCTTCTATTACTCGTAGCGTGATGATATAGCCTATAGCCTTCCTCGATAATAAGCTATCTAACACTGAAAGAATTTTTCAAATCGACCAGTAGTTCCTGAGATTAGCGCGTTCAACAAACAAAACAAACTCTTCAGCTTTATATATTAGTATAGATTACAATACGTTTCTCGCGCGTAAACCTAATATCAAGAGAAAGTGATTAGTGACGTGACATCAATCTTCAATTGATTAGGGATGGGCAGAGTTGGTCGTATATTAGCCATCTAACACTAAATACATTATTTAATGGACAGAAGCTGCAGTTTTTGGTATAATGAACTTCAAGGAAAAGCGTAGTCACATTTAAAAAGACCGACATTTCGATGCTCTTTGGTATTGCAAATGAAGATGGGCGACGGTGTCGTTTATCAGCAGATATGTCTGTTCGTTTGCCCCCTATTACTCAATAACAGTACACGTTTATTGCACATAAAACATGTAACAAGTAAAACAAAGACAGAACAGAAAGTGAACACACAAGGCGGTCTTATCGTTAAAAGCATAATTTCCTAATAAAGAGAAATTGGGCTGTGTAAACGTTTTAGGAACTACATAATAAGCTCTTTAGGAATAATGTACAGAGTAATAAACTATAAAAAATAATAACAGCTTTATTTTCTATATATAAAATCTAATAAACCACTTTAATCCCTAAAACCCTTATCGAGTGAGTCATTTGTACGTATCCTTTAGTCAAATTTCACAACGCTCGCACATTTCACGTGACTAGTTATTCGTAGAACAAATATTGGCTTTGGTCCCGTTATGTATCACTTGAATCTTTACATCCTGGTTATTTAAAACCATTTTCCAAACATAGCATACGATATTTGGTGTAATAGTTGGCAGCTTTCGATTTTTCCGGGTTCGATCTTGAGTACGTTCTGATTTTGTTTGTTTTTTTATACGAAGTGAACAGGACGGTCATGAGGCTCACCTGGTGATAAGGACACTGATGGTAAGTGATACGCCTGACCATGACAGAACCGCATTGAGATGAACAACTGATTAACAGTTATTATTCTTTAGCAATGCCGCACGGCGCCCATCACCCGAGACAACAATGTTAGGTCTGTTATACTCGCGTAATTTCACTCCCGAAACACAAAAGTGCACAAACTAAATCCTTACTATGTGGAAGTAGAGGAAAGGCTTTCTATCGCGTTCGATTAATTTTTGGAATCAGTTACACCATCAATGTGTTTCGGGACGATATGACCTGGCGCGTCCTTAAAAAAAAAGCGTATTTTTATATAAAGGGCCGGCAACGCATTCCTGTGACCTCAGCTGTTGCAAATGTCCATGGGCGGCGGTGACACTTTCCATCAGGTGAACAGCACGCTCGTTTCAGCCTATGTTATAAAAAAGGTTAAGATCGAGAGGGTATAAGCAAACTTACATCCTGCATTATAATATTTATAATTGAACGGTTTCAAGTACAAATACCTACTGAAGACGTTATCATAATGTGTTGTGTCTCGGTTGCTACCGTTTGCAAACATTAAATAAACCATCACCTTTTTTGACCGAAGCCATAAAACTAAACTAGCGTTATAACCAAATCTCATTTACATACAAATTCGCTAATCATGCAATTTAGCGTTAGTTGCCGGGTGCCTATTGCGGAATTTACCTTAATTTATGTGATCTGCATTTTTATTGGGCACCGACTAATTGTAAGTATGTCTGCGATAGACACATTAGTAGATAGGCAAGGTAACGATTTATATTTGAAAACAAATACGTCTGAACACTTTTTACAAGTAGGAATATTTAATTCGAAAAGAAGACCCATGTGGTGTAATGTTTGAGACGCCGGCTATCTCACTAAGGGTTCCGGGTTAGATCCCCTGGCTGTCCAAACATTTGTGTGCATGATGTCTGTTTGTATTGGGATGGGTGTTTTCTATGTATAATATGTATGTCTTTCAAAAAGGATATAAGTATATTTATCCGTGGGTTAGGATCCATGTTATCTATGTTGTGTTGGAACCTATGTCCATCAGTGAACTGCGATAGGTTGAAGAGAAAAAATGTAACATTTTTAAACACTAATCAAGGCAATTTACTTTTACTCTTAATAAGTGTAATGTTCGTGTCTGTTAAATAATTTTTCTTCCTTATATCTTTAGAGTACATAGCATCTGTATTCCTGCAGGCTTAATTTAATTTGTATGGCAAGCCAGGAATTAGATTTCCTTTGGTATCAACTTTAATCGCGATTATTACTTGCTTCAATAGGTTAGCTCTCACTTCCTACGCCAGAAGTGATCTATGACAATCGAAAGTTTGTGGGTTGGCATTAACAGTTATTGCAACTCGAATTTCAACGGTAATACCTTTTAAATTCAGTAACAGCCTTTTACGGCTCACTGCAGGGCACAGGCCTTTCCATACAGCATAGCTAGTAAAATTACCGGGTATAAGAGACTGTCTGTCTGTCTGTTGTCTCAGGTGACGGGCGCAGTTCGGCGTTGATGGAGAATAATAACTATTTTTTTAGGTGTTGGTCTCCTTCAATGCCGCTCTGTCATGGTCAGGTGTATCACTTACAGGTGAGCGTCATGTTCATATTGTAACAAAAAAAAATAAAGTTTAAATATAATTGTGATGACGTGAAACTTTTTATCATGGAGTCTTAGAGTGAAATCAAGTTGTTCAAGACCGATCGAGATGGAGTCACTGTAGACGCCCTCTGCTATCGTGCCCTATGATACTCGTAATAAGAAACTTTATTTTCAGATAGGTATACATAGTTAATATTGTTACTAACAAAAAATGAGTCTTGTTACTTGATATAAAGGATCTAAGGGATTGAGGACTGATGTGCAGAGAACCTATAAAAACAGATATAATAATAATATTATATGGTATTAATTAAAAATTGTGTATGAATCACACATGCGGTTATTTTCGTCGTATTTAAGAAAAAATAATGTTTCATCTGATGACACATACTTATGAATGTATCAGAAGTGTTGTTATGTGCCTACACGATTATAGTCATATACAACATATGTTTCTTTTGTAATTGTTAACATATGTATCTTTTATAACTGGAGCCTTCCGATCTGAAGGGGGCAGGTTCAAATCCAGCCACCAATGTCTTTCACAATTTTGTAAATTATATGTACGTTTATCCGAGGCTCTTACGGTGAAGGAAAACATCATGAGGAATCCTGCGCACGTCTGAGACGAAATTGAAAGGTTGTGCGTGAAGTCGGTCAATCCGTACTGGGCTTGCATTGACGACTTAGGCCTATACATACACCCTTTACGGGTAGACTCGTTCTCTTCGGTGGGGACCTCGGAGGGTCTAGTTCCTCCGAAGTGGAGACGTATAATGAGATAAATGATCCTTGAGAAAAAATCTAATAGGTAGTATCAATTTGTGTACTATAACAATATATGATAATCTGCTTATATACACGAGTAAGTAGAGGCACAATGGTTCTAGGTATTGGACCCATATGTCTACAGAACTTCAAAGGACCGGTACTAAGAGCGATCATGAACTCCAACCTTGACACTAAATAAAATTGATAAAATAATAATCTTATTTGCTCCCTGCTTATTACCTGTGTAAAAAGATATGATGAATATTATTTTATGACGCAAACAAAATTCATTCTTATTAATTAACTGACAGCTAGAAAGGTTATCAAGTGTTTATATTCCTTTGCTCACAAACCCACTACCAACACAAAAATAAAATTACATAGAATTTCCTGGCTGTATAAGTTGCAAAATGAGTGTTATTAAATACCACGTCAATTTAGAGATAGCGGTATCAATTCCGAAATTCCGCCAACAGTATTGGTATGCGATGATTGCAGTACTGTCATCCATCAGCAAAAACGCCGTTAACTGGCAAGCACATTTTTTCGATATAAAACTGAAAAACCCTGTTTAAAGGGAAAAACGCCTTGTCTGTAGACAAGGCGTCTTTTATGTTGCTATTTATCACTATAAAGATATTTTAAGGGATTTCGGCATGTAAAACCTCACTAATAGTGTGTATAATCGTGCTTAATTCAAATTACTTATCATCCGAACAAAAAATTGTGCAAATCAGTTACGGGATTTTAGCTTGAGGACGACAAGTACGTATCTACGCAGATTGTCCACGTGACCTAATCTCGTAATGAGACGTAAATTCGTATACATTTTTTAAAATTGAGTGTTAATGTCTAAGGTGACTTTGATGGGGCGATATTCTGGAATACATTTAAAAAATATACGGGGAAGTCTTGGGAGCTAGAAGGATCTTACTTGTGCGTAGTGTATTTGTCAAAACAGCGGATATTCTGACTCCTAGAAAAGGCCTTCAACTTTCATTCATCGTGCGACGAGTGATACCGGAACCTCTTCCGTCTCATTAGTATTTCATTGAAAATTATTAAATTTACGTAATTTTTATGAAAACAGGTGAACGTTCTGATCGTGCTGTTCACTTTGTAACATAAAAAATAATAATACATTAACATAAATGAAACTAGAAAAAGTATTACTAACCGTAGTTAATAAGATGATTTTGTAACCAACGACGCATATACGCTCGCGTGCAAGTAAATCGACTCAAGCCTCAAGTGCGCATAAAAAGTGATATAACTAAAAAATGACTTATTTTACCTCTATATAATGTTTTACATAATTAAAGCCTAGTAATTAGGCTTTCAAATGGTAGCATAATATCAGTAATTTAAATAAACACTTGTACTTAGAATGCAACTGAACGCAACCTCCCGTAAACTGCTCTGCGCTCTATTCACAACTTGCGCGACACAACCCCCTATAAAACCCCCTGTAATCGTTTTTTTCTTATCAGTCGCTCATTAGACGTTGACCTGAACACATCTCTGCAAATTAAAGCCGTCATTTGAAGAAAATTATGGATACAACACCTGAAGAAGCCGCTCAAGTCGTTGCCCTGTTGCAAGAAGGGTTGAACCAGCGAGAAGTCGCTCGTCGTTTGAATATGAGTCAGTCCGCTGTCTCGAGAGTATACAGAAGGTTTCAAGAGACTGGTGCCTTCACTCGGAGGCCTAATACCAGCCGACGCCGGTGCACCTCGGAGCGTGACGACCGGTTTTTGGTCTCGACCTCTCTCCGAAATCGACACCTTACCGGCGTAGATGTGCAGCAGGAGCTACGTCAAGTTCGCGGGGTGACTGTCAGTCAGTGGACAGTTAGAAGAAGGTTGAAAGAAGCTAACCTTACTCCGAAAAGACCCGCTACAGGCCCGAAGTTGACCACAGCTCATCGTCAAGCACGCCTTCACTTTGCTCGAGAACATTTGGATTGGAGCATAGAGCAATGGCAGTCAGTCCTGTTCACAGATGAGACGAGGATGTGTCTCCATGGCAGCGACAGGAGAGGTCGGGTATACCGTCGTCCCGGTGAACGGTTTTCACAGTGCTGCTTTGTGGAAACCGTTGCATATGGTGGCGGATCTTGCATGATGTGGGCTGGAATTTCCTTAGAAGGCAAAACGGACCTTGTTTTCGTTCCTGGGGGAGGCCGGGGAGGAGGTCTGACCAGTGATCGTTACATTGAAAATGTTCTACTGGATCAAGTTGTCCCTTATCAAGGCTTTATTGGGGAAAATTTCATCTTGATGCATGACAATGCCCGATGTCACACTGCTCGGGCCACACGTGATTTCCTGAACGAAGTTGGAATTCACACTATGCATTGGCCAGCGCTCAGCCCCGATTTAAATCCCATTGAGCACATATGGGACGAGCTCAAAAGGAAAGTTAGAGCGAGGAATCCAGCTCCGACAAACATCAATGAGCTCAAGACTGCGTTGGTAGAAGAGTGGGGTCGAATACCACAATCATCCATTAAAAAGTTGATAAGGTCGATGAAGAATCGCATGAGAGCAGTGATCAGAGCTAGAGGAGGGAATACCAAATATTGACACGAATAATTTTTTTATCTTACGCACATTTTGTTTCATTTAAACACAATAACCCCATACTGTGAAATTGTATGAATTTTCAACATTTTTTACATTATCATTAGCATTAACCTTTTTTACTAAACTACTGAATCGATTTTCATGCAACTTACACCATTTTAAAGCTCAATTACTAGGCTTTAATTATGTAAAACATTATATAGAGGTATAATAAGGCATTTTTTAGTTATATCACTTGTTATGCGTACTTGAGGCTTGAGTCGATTTACTTGCACGCGAGTATAGATGTAATTTAAAATAATGTTCTTTACTATTACAGAAATCGAATTTATATGCACATTAGATCTACTAATGTGTCTTTGTCTGCGAAACCGAAGTTTTACGACGCACTTAATAAAGTATGTGTGTGTGTGTGTGTGTGTTCGTGTGTGTGCGTGCGGCGTGCGTGCGTGCGTGCGTGCGTGCGTGCGTGCGTGAGTGCGTGCGTGCGTGCGTGTGTGTGTGTGTTAGTCTGAGTGTGTGCGTTGCGGGTGCGTGTGTGCGTGTGGTGTGTGTGTCGCGTGCGTGTGCGTGTGTGTGCGTGTACGTGTGCGTGCGCGAATGTTTGTGTATCTTTTGTCGGATACGGATAAATTGTTAGTTGAAAACAGTTTTTAGGCAATTCTTCAGCTAGTTTTAAGTGATATACGGCTTTTTGGTATAAATAGTTAAACACGTTTCTCTGATACTAAAGCGCGAAATATTACTAACCTTTCTCTGGGCATTGAACTACTGTGTTCGAATTCCTTGCAAAAATTATGTGATATATCGATTTTTTCTACAGATTCACGTTTAATGGATTCTCGGAGTCGATGGATTTTTACGAAAGTAAAACTGTCTATTGTTTACTCTAAGACTATTTTCATCACTCTCACTATTTTATTACAAGTACATTTTGCAAGAAATAAACGTGAGTTGTTTGATGGCTTGGTAAAAATAAATTATCGCCATACTTTGACGACCCAATTGATGTATAGGTTGAGATGGTGGCTAGTAGATCAAGGGTTCCGAGTTCGATCCCCGGGCAGTACAAACATTTGTATACATGATCATGTCTGTTTTGATTGTTTGGTGTCTACGTAAATTTATGAATTTAAAAAAGTATATCAGTACGTTAATCCGTTGTTTAGTACCCATATTACAGGCTTATGCTTAGTTTGGGGCTAGATGGCGCTGTGAAGGTGTCAGTGGATATTTATTTATTTATTGTATCCCCATTTTGTGCCAGATATCTCGAACCTCCACATTGAGGCTTCACTAGCGTTTGCACAACATTGCGTTTACACTATTATAAATAGGAAAGATTTGTATTTTTGTGTGTATGTTTGTAATGAATAAACTTAAAACTACTGTGCTAATTTTACAAATTCTTTCATCATAGAATAGCTACATTCACCTTGAATAAGATACGATACAAAATTTATTTATATAATTTTAAAAGTCAGAGATTTGGTAAGAAAGTTAAAATATTTGTGTGAATCTCGGTGATGATTGTTAGTACATAATATACCTAGCTTCTCGGCTATCTCATGTACCTACATTAGGCCAAAGATAGACAAATTTAATCATTCATAAGATCTGGTGTTTATACAGAAGTCCATTTAAAGTTTTCATTTGTTCTGTAGCTAACCCATTAGGGCAAACTTTGCAGACTTCAATTAAGGTAAGGACGGTTATAGGTTCAGTATAGGAATGGTAGTGGAATAGTATATTATTTTATTTACTGTGTATAGACCGTTGTATCATTCTTCATGGTTTACGGCCCAATCTTCCGAACCACGCCGGCACATTGCGGATTGATGGGAGAAAACAACTACAATCCTAAGGTAAAGAGAACTTAATGGTTATCCCATAGCTCGAAGGGATTCGAACTCTTTAACCTAGAAACATTACGCGATCCGTTGTGTTGTAACGTGAAGCCACGCGCTGTTCTGAAAGTCCGTCCGTAGCATCGCATTCACTCCGGTCAAGTCGACCCCTTTGTGTATTATTTTAAAAACAAAACTTTGTGCACTTTTTGTTTAAAACTTTTTGCACTTTTTACAGTGACGTGCATAGAGATTATGAGTAGCGTATGCAAAGTGAGTGACACTAATCGCAAAAACCATAAATAATTTACCTACATTGCCTATGGTTTCAAATCTGTAGAGGAAAATGGGCGATTAGGTGGGAATCATTGAATATGTTTATTAGCATGTATAGAGTTCACGCCACTGACTTTTTGTAGGATGAAGCAGAAAAAGTTTAAGCTATCAGTTATTTGATAATTCGGCGTGTTCCAGAATCGCGTCCATTGTGAATGGGCTACGAACGACGGAAGGATTGTGTAACGGACAGATAACCCTTAACACCGATCACGGTTCTTTAAATATTTTTATTCGAGTCGTTTACGCAAACCAGATAATTTTGTTTGACTTTCAATTCGGTCAAGCGGACCGTCAATTACCTATTTTATACCGAACTTTGGGTCTTCAATTTGTCGATAAGCCAACGGAATCGATACCTAGTAGTTATCGATGTCTGTTATTTGAATTTTTGTAATGCGATTCGATGTTTATGAATCGATGATTTTAGGAATCGATTTCCGCTTCTTGTGTATGATGTTTGAAACTTTGGCCATCACCCCGTGGGTTCCGGGATGGTTCCACTGCAAAACAACGCCTTGACAAAACTGTCTTGGCATTAGCTGAGTGGCCACCATTTTGGTAGCATTATAATTATTTTTAGTATTAAGGAATTAACATGTACAATTTTATTGCGTCTAATAAATATTTTTCTTTGTTTCTTTCAATCCTCGGGCAGTACAAACATGAAAATATCTGTTTGTTTTATTCTGAGTGTGTCTATAAATTTTATTAAGTATTTACAATATGGTATATACTCAAATATATGTATGTCAATATGTTTATTCGTATAAGTATCTAAACCCATACTACAAGTTCCTTACTTATGGCTAGAACGCGCTGTGTGAATGTCAGTAGATATTTATTTATTTAACTTTTTCATGACGACATATTCCCATACATTATCTATGACTTACGAGCTGTGACGTCACGGTACCACGCTTTCTCATCCAGCCTCCGAGTGCCTAGTACGAGTTACATAAAACTAAACGCGTTACTTTTCGATCGCGTTAATCGAGTAAACGCCAAACGCATAGTTAATCGAGCATGTCTGAGTACGAGTTTTTACGCACGATCTGCGTTTACTCACTTCGTTTGGTGAGTGTTTTTGTTGTTATGTTGGCGAAATGGAAATCACAAATTATAGACGTTCACAGCCGACCATTTTCGGAAGAAAGTTTACTTAGTTAGAACTTTATGCTCATAGGATACCTTTTTAAATTGGTCTGTTTCTAGATACTTGACAAGTTTTGACAATTCATAATTTCAAAGTAAACAAATATTCTATATTCTTTTGCTTAAGGAATTTACTTTTTCCTAAGGTTTTAGTGGTTTTTTATACATTAAAATAATGAAAACAAGTGCGACTCAATTTGACCTATTGGTCACCTATATGGAATAGTAAGCTTATAGGTGTTTGAAAAGTTGGGAGCCTCTCACGGAATTGTTAAATAGGCTAGTGGTGATAAGAAATCAACTGAGAAATGGAAAAAGGTGTGTGAATTTCTATCACATTCGTTGTGGAATCTTGGTTTCTATGGTGGTGGTTTAATTCAAATGCTTTTTTTCATGCTAGGTGTGGAGTGATTTCAAAAAATAACACAAAAAAAAGCAGCTCGCCTTAATAGATTAGCTAAGGGTACTGGAGGTGGACCTGCTATATTTTCCAAACGTTTGACATCTTTGGAAGAAAGGTTGCTTAATTTGATTGGCGTCCAAGTTGCTACTGGCTTAGCAATTGAAGAGGCTGGGTGTTTACAGGTTTGTATTTATTACTTATATTATATAGTCTACCAGTGGATCAATCAAATCGAACACCTATGAATAAAAAAACCAAGACAGTGATAGTAGATGAAATATTTGAAAAAAATCTTAAAATATTTGTTTACATTTCAGCTATTCAACCTTGGAATGAGGCTGGACCCTCTAGTGAGCTACAAATGGGTCAGATAGAACTACAAGTTAATTGTAAACCTTCAAATGCTTGATTATACTGTAAAGATTTGAATACCTATGTATCTTAATTTTTTCAGACCCTCAATCAAGCCATGATACCAGATTTGATGAATCTCCATCAAACTTGGTTACAACAATAGATATACAAGGTAATCAATCATAGTTCTTAGCCTGAAAAAATTTGAACTTGTGTTTCTTAACTTTTGGTTTCACTATTTTTTTTTATTGCCAAATACCAATATGACTGCCGTAGATACTTATAAGACATGCTTAAAAGCCATAAAAATAGGAAGAAGACCTTTAAGACATGATATTTAAAGAGGCATTGTTACAAACAAAAGTTTTGTCAAAAATTTTAATATAATAAAAGGCATTATTATTTGCAGATATATTTGAAACACCTAATAATGTTTCACATGGCATTATTGAGAGTGGGACACATCCACAGCCAGATCTCTCTGGGCAAACACAACCCATTGCCTCTTCTGTTGCTCAAGAGCAACCTACTCTGCCTGGCCATCTACACCCAGAAGAAGAAGGCTCACCAGGGCACGAAGGTCTCCTACCAGACAGGTCTGACAATCACAATCGGCACAGGCAGCACAGCATTTTCTTCGCTCTGAGGAGTGGAGGAAATTCCAAATACTACAGCATAAAGAAAACAGAATTGAAAAGGGAGAAAAATAAAATTCACCGAAGTGAAATACAAGTTCAGAGGGTCTGGCAAAATATAGCTGTTAGAGCTCTATATAATAATACAAATATTGTGAATAAATATTATTTTATTAATAACTGATTTTTATTTTTAAAAGTATGTAATATGTTACCATAAAACATAAGTTTATAAACAATATCTTCATATCATTGCAGTCTTCTCAACAGTTGATTTCTTAATTGTCTTCCTTTGATCAAATCATTATTGGGGTCTTCTCTTTCGATATGCACATTTTCTTTTCACTCTCATGATCTAGAAAATAATAACATTGAATGCATTAAATTGAAAACATTTCAAATACATTCTGCAAAACACCATCACATGTAAAAAAAGATTAAAATATAGGTAAGTATGCCTCATTTATAAATAAAAAAATCATATTACAAGTTTGTTTTGTGCCCTACAACATAAATCAAAAGTTACAAGTTTAATATTTATTTAATAATTCTTAGGTATGTTTTCCCTAATGAATCTAATGATAGTATCTCTTATAATTTAAATAACATTTCATAATTGATATTATAATATTTACTATAATTCATACTTTAAATAAATTAAATTAATATTTCACCTAAAAAGCCAGACTGTTTCTCCATTTTGTTGCAACAATTTATATATATTTTTTTTTGAAACTGCAATAGGCCTTTGATACGAACCCGTAGCATAAAAAAACAAGGCAGTGAGTATCTGTAACAAAAAAATATAATTATGTATAGGTAGTACGGCTGGGTCGGTACGCAAGATTTGCACTAATTAATAGAACATACCTACCTTAATTTCAATAGAAACCCGTTGACTTGATCTCAAATTAGTTTCCCGCTTCAGTTCACTGCATAATGACAAAAATATTGATTTAGTTACTCTGTATCTTCGCACAAATTGGTGCTCACTGAGATGGATCAAACGATGATCGGGCTGTTGAATTTTTATTTGTGTTATATTCGCAATAATCGTGTTTTTCAGCAGCCGCATGCATCCTCCATGCAAAAAAAGATCGGCTGACCATATTTACTGCAATTCTTCTTCCTAGTGTTAAGGCTAGTAGCGTGTTTCGCACTATTATTCCTTCTCTCACTGAAAATGATACGTGAGAAGTTTTCACTTCGATTTGCGTTGCGTTTACTCGAAATGGTGAGTAGAACTGTCAAAAATGAAACTCGTACTCGCAACATCCATATAATCCACGTAAACGTAACGTCGATCGAATAGTACGCGTTCGATTTCGACTGCGTTAAAAACTCGTACTCAAGATTTGGTTTCAGCTAGTGCCCACTAGGTGGCGGTGTTGAAATTCCATACAAAAAGTAAACGCGCTCACGATCGAGCGTGAGTAACGTAAACTCGTACTAGCACTCAGCAGTAAGCTTTCGCGAGTTTTTGGTACAGTGGACTATTTTTACAAAAACCATATACTATTTTCATTTTGGCATTCTTATTCGCGAAGAGTCCCATTTAGTATTTTTATACCCAGTTATTATTTTTTATTATATTGCTTACAAATAGCTATTTCTAAAAATGTTCAGTGCAGCCCTCGTATACATAGAAATACTCAGACTAATACAAACAGTGAACCCGGAACCTTTTGGTGAAGTAGCGACTCTCAAACTATCACACCAAATGGGTCACATCCCGTTCGAACGATAAATTTGAAGGTCACAGTTATGAATTATTTTCATGATTTCCTCACTTATCGCTGTGCGTCACCAGTATAATCGTAAAATGTATCCCGCCAAAATCTTTGTGTAAAAAACTAGCCAAGTGTCAATGGACCTGCTTCTTTATCTCTAAAAAGTAATGAAATCTAGACAAAGTCGTGTCAAGTCTAAAGTTCCTTACTGCGATTTTTATCATTATAAAATTTAAGCGCTCTAGTCTTATCCAAGGATTCTCAAATTTGGGCCTGAAAATGTGGCAAAATGTGACCAATCAAAACATATTTTTGTCAGACATAGGTAGTCAAACAAATAATGAGGGTGATGGTTCCAGTATAGATGGCACGGCAATGTCTGCTTCGCACTCGACTTGGCGGGGGCACTGCCGTGCTACCGGATGTCTAACCAATATTTTTACTAATGGGATGAGGTGTTATTCGATTAATGCGTCAATTTCGTAATGTTTGTATTTTCACGCTACGGTTTCAGTCAAGGCGAATTGTATATTATCTGTTCTCGCGGGAACATTATGTCATATACATATTATAAAATAATACTTTTATTAACAGGACCTAGTATCACGTCAATGTGTTTTAAAATGATAAGGTGGATTAGGGTTTAGGCATTACCTATGTATAAATGAATTATTTGCTTAGAATTATTTTGCTTTGTATATTAATTTACCGTCATCATCAGCCCATTAAACATCCCCACCGAGTGGCACGAGCCTACCTGTACGTAGGTGTAAAGGTCTTAGTCTACGCCCAGTGCGGATTGATCGACTTCACGCACTACCTTTGAATCTCTTCGCAGGCGTGCGCAGGTTTTCTCACGATGTTGTCCTTCACCGTAAGGGCGTCGGATAACGTACATATAATTTCGAAAATTTTAAAACACATTGGTAAGTGGCGGGATTTGAACCTGCACTCTCCAGATCAAAAGGCATCCGCCACAGTCCACACCATTAAGCCAACGACTCTAATATTTTAAGTACCGTGTGGACGGCAAAAATGCATAAAAATAATTTAACGTATATTAAGATGGCAGATAAGAACACAATTAACACCATCTCTTATTTCTCGCTAAGATTCGAACTGTGTTAAAACATCTAGCAGGGAACTAGTTGTAGAGCTTTGTTTGGTCAACCTAAACTTCAATAGGTTTCCATTTCCCTTAAATTAGTTTAGGGATTATTCGTATTTATTAGATTTTTATTTTCTAAGTTTGTAAAAGCACAATTGAGAATGTAAGTTTCTATTACAATAGAACAATAAATAACAAGTTAGCTCATTTTCAAAAGAGTTGTTTTAAGGATTTAGTATTTTTCTTTTTTATCATATTATAACATTAAAATATATAGGCTATGAAAATGTATCAGAATTTTCGTAAACACTTATTGTATTCGAGCGATGTAAATAAGGTGTGAGGCGAGTGTTGTCTACACTCATCTCATCTAACCTTTGCATGAATATTCAATGTGAGGCCATCGTTCAGTTAACCTTCCCGCATTCGCTACCATTTGTTACAGGATATTTACACATGACCCATTTATATATAAATATTGTTACTGAATTATATATATAAAATACATCATCATCATCACCTAGGGGTACGAGCCTACCCGTAAATGGTAATAAGGCCTTAGTCGTCCATGCGGGCCCAGTGCGGATTTGCCGTTACGCACAACCTTTGAATCTCAGCGTAGGCGTTCGCAGGTTTCCTCACGATAGTTTCCTTCACCGTAATAAAATAAATATAAATTGATAAATGTTCTCACTAGATTGAAGGCTCGATGACGTAGCGGCTAGTGCTGTGCGCTGCATAGAAGCAACTATCGCTATGGTCACTTGTTGGATGGGTTACCGAAAAATATTATCTCGAGTCCATCCGTACTGTACTTCGGTAGGCACGTGAAGACGTTGGTCCTGATTACTATCTGTAAATGGTAGTCGTTAACGCGCCCTTATCCCCATTGGAACCGCATTGTCCCTATTCGTGTAGCCGGCGTGTGCCGGGCCGCTTCTCTCCCCAAACATATACTAGGTTACTATAGGATGGTTGATTTCATATAATTAAATGGCGTACATAAATAATAATGTATTAGAGTACATATACTTTATTTGACATAAATATTTCCCCTTGAGCTTCAATGGAACATATTGATTAGTATTTTTGGATTTCTTTCTAAGATCTGAGTTTTGAATGAAATTTTGAATTATTGTAAACTCATTCATCTTGACATACCATATATTTATATTTTGTACGCCTTTTAGAAGTAAGGCAAAGTGTAAAGTACCATAGTTGTTCCACCATGATTCTATGACCTTTGTTTAACAAATAAACTGAATTACTTGACATAGGGTCACTAAAACCCACAACATCGGCATTGTAAGGTTGACAAGACGTCTTCCTACGTTCCACTTCCATACATTTTACTTGCATTAGCATAATGGCAATGTTGACTTATTTAACGCCGTATAGACAAAGGTTTACTTCGTGATATATTGGGATTCTAATTAATGTTAATGGAGTGTTCATTATTTGATGGTTTTACACGTATTGCTCAATGGTTTCAGACGCGAAACGATGCGGCGTATTGACCTGGATGTAGTAATGGAGATTGGTGTATGGGATACTGACAATTTTAGAGTTGACTTACTTGTATCAAAATTTTAAAAAGTACGAAATAAACTACTTTATAAGAGTAGACATAGAAAAATATGGACGGACTATCATTAATACATAAAATGTGTCCCTGAAACTGTCCAAGATGTCATTTAGACAAATATGTTTTTTTTTGCATAATGATTTTAGTGTTTTGATTTAATAAATAAACTAACTAATTACACAATCACAAAGAAATATCAACCAAAAAAATCCGAGCCGCTTGACACATACGTTGACTTATTTTAATATTAATATAAAAAAAATTAAAAATAAGTGCGTAGTAATATGTAATGTTTTTTCTCGACTGTGTATTTTTTATTGTAAAGGTCAATAAATAGTTTTTCTTTCTTTCTTTCTATTTATACCATAATATATTTATATAATGTTGCCTTAAAGCGTCATCAAAAGCACGAGCATACTACTATGTCACTATGACATGGAGCGAACGGCGTGATTATAACATAATCTATGGCTTTGTTCATCTATAGACAGATGCGCGCTAAATGTCCTAGTATTTTGTGGTTTTCTATACAAAACTGAACAAGCCGAATTTCGACAAACTTTTGTTGTCAGCGAGACTCCGTCCGTATTTTTTTCTCGATTATTATAAGTAAAAAAGAAACTCCCTACTCTCATATTTGCTAATTTTACGTATTGTTTTTTTAAGTCACAGCTGAAATGGAGTTCAGCAATCAAAAAGAGATTTATAAAACGTTTCTAGCACCAATAGGAATAGAAAACTAATGTACTTTTTATATGTAATACATAGTACGTATGTTGTATAATACAGGTCTATGTTGCAGTACTTTAATAAAGTTAAAATTGTTCTTGCAGATCTACAAAGGGCTGAATGTGGTCACGGCGAAGGCGAGTCCCAAGGAGCGAGAGGCGGTACCCCATCATCTGCTGGACATACTAGAGCCCCCCAGATGTTCACCGTAGTGGACTTCAGGAATCGCGCCTTGAAACTTGTATCCTTAAAAAATAGATGTTTACATCAATTTTTAAAATCTGTTTTTAATGTTTTGGTTACGATACCAAGAAAACCGGCGTCGAGCAACGTGCGCGTTGTGTTCTTCGAGTAAGTTCCAGAGGCCCAAAAATTCCCCCTTTTCCATATTACTTGTTTCACTATTATTTTTACTATAGTGTCGGTGGCTAATGGAACGCCGGTGGCTCATTACTGTGGACTGTTTCTTCTATCTGGAGGGTTCAAATCCCGCTACGTACCAATGTGTTTCGCAATTTATTTGTACGTTTTATCCGAAGTTCTTACGGTGAAGGAAACATCGTGTAGAAACCGGCGCACGCCTACGATGAGATTCAGTAGTTGTGCATGAAGTTCCGCGCTTGGAGGAGAATTAATATCGATATCAAGTTGACAACGAAGATCTGAACTCAACTGACTATTCGAACCTTCTAAGCTCCCATGGAATAATAATAAGCCATGCATATCCTAACCAGAGGAGCGAATTGCCTTGACCACACAATGATTAAACTAAGGCACCAAATATTACTCTTGTATTAAAAGCTCCTCTAACTGATCACTCTGCGGTTCTTATATGTTTGAGTACCTATTACAAATCTACATCTAAAGAAACTACTTCTATAAACAAAATAAACTACGAATCGTTATTGAATGATATGAAAACACTAACTTTGAATCCATATTAAAATCAAATGATGCCAACTTAGCTGCTGATCAATAAGTAAATATACTTTCAACTCATCTTCTGTCGAATACAAGCAAGACTACGATGCCTAAAAATATCAATGCCTGGAGCCATGGATAACTCCAGGACTCATCCGATGTATGAGAAATCGAGACCGTATGCACCTTAAGTGTAAGTGTGATGTTTATGCATACTGTTAAGTTTTAGAACGTAAACGTCAAGCCCAGCGGTCTATTTGTGACAACTGTTTGGTACTTTTGGTAGTAATAAATCAGCTTCTGCACACGTCGGTTGTTTCATTGCGTACAAACATCTCATTGGCGACGAGGATAAACTACAAAATGGCGACTTATATCGGAAATATTAACGTTTTTGATCATAGAACGCAAGATTGGTCAATATTTTATAGTAGATTGACTCAGTTCAATAAGTTGAATAAGATTTCAACCGAGAATAAAAGTGCCTTATTGTTAACTCATCTATCGGATGAGTCCTACCGCTTGGCGAAGAATCTGGTGTATCCTCATGAATTGGAGGCGGTCACATACGAGGAGCTGATTAAGTTACTCAGTGGGCATTTTACGCCGAAAAGGTCCACTTTCGCCGATCGGGCAAAATTTTACGAAGCCGTTAAATTTGAAAATGAGTCCATTGAGGATTGGTCGGCGCGTCTGAAGGGACTCGCTGTGCACTGCGAGTTCAATTCGGCACTGGAGGTGATTTTACGAGATAGATTTGTACTCGGATTGCCTGCGGGTGGTGCGCGTGATCGGCTGTTTGAGCAAGAGTCGGGGACGCTGACGCTGGCGCGGGCGGTGGAGATCGCGCAGCAGGCGGAGTGTGCGCGGCGAGCGCGCGGAGCCGCCGAGCCTGTTATCAAGGAGGAGCCCGTGTACCGCGTTCGCGAACTGCAGGCTCTGCAGGGATTCCGGCCTAGCACCGGGACGGCGTCCGAGCGGGAAGATAACGTTTCTCAGTGCTCAGTGTGCGGGTTAAAGAACCACGAAGCGGCCAAGTGTCGTTATAAGAACTATCGATGTCAGTTATGTGGTAATAAAGGTCACTTGAAAAAAGTGTGTAAGGTGAAAAGGCATGGTTTTCTAGGTTGCATAACATACACCCGGAAAATGTATCCAATGAGGAACCGGACTGTAAGGAATGTCAACTGTTTAATCTTAGGTATGTAAATTATTGTCCTATTAAAATTAATGTGCTAATAGATAAAATAGAATTGTATATGGAATTAGATTCTGGGTCAGGGACAAGTGTTATTTCTGATCAATTGTACGTAAAATATTTTTCCCATGTAAAATTAGCTCAAAGTGATTTGTCTATGTGCTTGTATAACGGTCACAAAATATATCCACTGGGTTATATGTATGTGAACGTCACATTTAGAAACAGGGTAGGTAAGCTAAGGATATATGTCGTTCAAAATGGCGGACCACCACTGCTGGGTCGTGATTTCATGACTATTTTTGGGATGAGTATTTCAATGGATGATCAGCGTAACAGCGTCGATTGTAATTTTAACACATTGGACGGCGAGGTGCAACAATTATTAAATCGGTACCCAGATCTTTGGAAGGACGAGCTGGGTTTTTTAACAAATTTAAAGTTGATTTCCATTTAAAAGAAAATAGTATCCCAAAATTTTTTAAGCCGCGCTCTATTCCTTTTGCTTTGAAAGGTAAAGTGGAGGCCGAAATAGATAGATTGGTGAAGTTAGGTATATTAGTGCCGGTTACTTTTTCAGAATATGCTACCCCCATTGTGCCGGTATTAAAGGAAAACGGTAAAATTAAAATTGCGGGAGATTATTCGTGCACGTTAAATAAAGATTTAAAAATAGATAAATATCCCATGCCGCGAATTGAGGAGGTTTTTGCGAAAATAGGAGGTGGTGAATATTATTCAAAAATTGATTTAAGCAACGCTTATAATCAATTTTTACTAAGTGAAGGGTCACAGAGCCTTACTACCATCAACACACCAAAAGGTCTTTTCAAATATACTCGGTTGGTGTACGGTCTCGCGAACGCACCAGCTATATTCCAGCGGGCGATGGAGACCTTGTTGTCTGGCATAGACGGGGTTACGTGTTGGCTTGATGACGTTTGTTGCACTGGACCAGATAGGGCTACGCATTTATCAAGGCTTTCCGAAGTTTTGAGACGGTTAAATGAAGCCGGTTTAAGGCTACAGAAAGACAAATGTGCTTTGTTTCAGAACAGTGTTACGTACTTAGGTTATGTTATAGATAAAACCGGTTTAAAAACGAGCCCAGCGAAAGTTATGGCTATATTAAATTCACCAGCTCCTAAGGACGTCCAGGGGGTTAAAAGATTTCTAGGGATCGTTAATTATTATCGTAATTTCATTCCGAACGCGTCTTCCGTGTTGGCACCGTTGCATGGATTATTGAGGCACGGGGCGCACTGGGAGTGGGGCGCAAACCAGGTGAGCGCATTCGAAAAGGTCAAGGCCGAGTTGGCGTCGGAGCGGGTACTAGCCCATTTCGACCCACAGGCGCCGCTCGTGCTGACGGTGGACGCGGGCCCAGCTGGCCTGGGCGCCGTGCTCGCGCATAGGTTACCGGACGGCACTGAAAGACCTATATCCTTCGCGTCTAGGTCGTTACTAGCGAGTGAGAAAAATTATAGTCAGCTGCAAAAAGAGGCCACCGCTATAGTATTTGGTGTGAAACATTATCATCAATATTTGTATGGTAGGGAGGAACCTTTTATATTAAAAACGGATCATCGGCCGTTGCTCTCGATATTTGGCAAAAAAAATGGTATCTCCGTAACGGCTGCTAGTCGATTGCAACGCTACGCACTCATATTATCCGCGTATAATTATATAGTTCAGTACATAAATAGCGATAGTAATTTAGTAGCAGATTATTTTTCGCGTGCGCCGGTGTCGATTTCACAAGAAATAAAAAATACAATAGAAAAGGAAAATAGCCCATCATTTCTGAATTTTTTGGATTCTAATATTAAGCCTGTTCGAATCGAAGATATTAGGGAGGCTAACAATCGTGACCCTATAATTAAGACCGTGTTACGTTACATGACAAAAGGTTGGCCCGTAAGATAAAGTGCAAAAATATTGTTCCATATTTTAATTGTAAATCGGATTTGGAAGAATGTGATGGTTGTTTGTTTCGCGGTCACAGAGTAGTAATACCATTGGCGTATCGGGAGCAAATGTTAAAAGAACTGCATAATAGTCATTTTGGTATTGTTAAAACGAAGTGTTCCGCTCGTAGTAGGATGTGGTGGCCGGGTATTGATAAGGACATTGAAAACTGGATTGGCGCGTGTCGCGTTTGCGTGAGCGCGCGCGCCGACCCGCCCCGCGCCCCTCCAGCGCCTTGGCCCGCCGCCACCACGCCATGGTATAGAATACATATTGACTATCTATCTATAGGTAAATATACGTTTTTAATTGTTATAGATGCATACAGTAAATGGTTAGAATGTCTCCAAATGAATTGTGGCACCTCGTCTAATGCGTTGATATCCAAATTGAAATATTTATTTTCCAGATATGGATTACCAAATTTGTTGGTGTCTGATAATGATCCCAAAATATGTTCATTAGAGTTTAAAAATTTTTGTTTTAGTAATGGGATTAAATATATTAATTCTCCTATATATCATCCTTCGAGTAATGGCCAGGCTGAAAACTCTGTCAAAACGTGTAAGAAAATGCTAAAATGTATATTGAACGACCAGAACTTGTCACAATATGTTGTAAATGAGAAGTTGCTTGGATTTCTGTTTGAGTATCGTAATACAGTTCATTGTGTATCAGGGTTGACACCTGCCAAACTTATGTTGGGGCGAGATTTACGATCCAGGCTGGACTTAATATTTCCAGAGGATAAAAATTATTTAATAAATAAAGACGAAATTAAATCGTGCCGTTCGTTTAGTAAGGGTGAACAAGTTTGGGCTAAATGGTTTATTTCAAGGAAAGCAATATGGTCACCAGGTTACATAGTGAATACAGTCGGTAAAAGGATGTACGATATTTACTTTGTAGATTATAATGTAACAAACAGACGGCACATTGACCAGATATCGAAACATAAAACTTATACCAAAATGTTTGATAAAAATGTAGATGGTAGTGTTCAAAGTTCGCCCGAGCCTCTGCCTCCAATAATCTCACCATCAACCATTACTGATAACAGTTTGTTAGGAAATGCAGCCACGGCTGATACTAATATTGTACCTCTTACGGGTACTGTTCAAGGGCCTACAGATGGTATTATGGATGCTGGTGGGAGGAGTGGTCTGAGGCTGTGGATGAGCAAGGCGACCTTGAGTGTGTCTCAGACGGACAGTCGGGTAGTGTTTCAGATGAGTTGTATGTTGACACTCAAAAGCCTAGTGAGCCAGAGTCGCAGACTAGCCATGACGAGCCACGCTCAAGAAGGCCACGAAAGCATGTGGATTATAAGAAATTCTTTTGACTATTTATTCTTTGTATTGTCACCAGATCCGGAAATTAAAGGTGGAGGAATGTGATGTTTATGCATACTGTTAAGTTTTAGAACGTAAACGTCAAGCCCAGCGGTCTATTTGTGACAACTGTTTGGTACTTTTGTAGTAATAATCAGCTTCTGCCACACGTCGGTTTTCATTGCTACAAACATCTCAGAGACTAACCCTAACAAACGAAATACTAAACATACATACACACGCTACAAGAACTACTGCAATAACTACTTAAGCGGCTTAAACGATTTTATGAACAAAATGAACTAAAGAACTCAAAAATCCAAGAAAGCGTAATGACTGTTGATATAACTATCATTTAAGTTGGCAACGCACTCGTTATCATTCGCTATACCATCATCTTCTACTTCTAAAAATAATACTCTTAGATATCATTTAAGGTCCAAGGTAACAGTATCAGTACCTAAGGTGTACTTTGTGTTTCCCTTAGAAATAAATAAGGTTTATGAATCTACAACACACCAAACAAAATGTACGCTACATAGCATCAGAGTAATTAATCCTGAGCGGAGAAATGCTTTCACAAATTCAACATCGAATGAAATCATGCTGTATTGCATTATTTGCGTATAAAATCATTTTCAAAATATAATACAATGGAATTTTTTCGATATTTTAAGTAACATTGTCCAAATAAACTGTTTGAAATGTCTGAGCAAATAGTTAATTTTATTTCCAACAGTATGATCATGGTGACAGAATTCAATAGTGCTTTGCTATAAGAGGGTTTGTTTAAATATATTGTCAGACACGCTTGTGCATAGCTAAAATTTCGTCTAGATTTTTTCCACTCTCCACCGGTCCTCTGCTTTTCTCATTCAGCCTCCACCAGCGACCAATATACAGTGTCTACTCCAGAAACTCGTCTGCTCCAACGGCCATGGGTTTGCGAACATCTGACCAGCTACTGCCACTTCAGTTTGTTGAAACTCCAAGTTATGTTAATAGTATCTGATTCTATCTCTAAGATCCCTAGGATTCTGATTTTATCCCTTACAAACCTCGAGCCTATGCTCAGACCTATGTCTATTTGGTTATTTTATCACATTATTCTATGCCACAACTCAGCAACCATCCCTTTCTTGATCAATATGTATTGTAGTCAACAGTTGCCATATTACCACCAGGTAGGCTGACTGCTTGTTGCTTAATATTTACAATAACAAATATAAAAATTTCTTTCTCAACTTTAGACACTGTTTGTTTTGTGTATGTCATGCTTTCGTATAGATTACACGATTACATAGTAGATGACACGATTTCGTAGTAGATGAACCGATTTCGTAGTAAGATGTACTATTTCGTAGTAGATGAAACGATTTCGCAGTAATGACATTGTTAGTAGATAACACGATTNAAACGATATGATAGACTTACCAATAAAATGCTACCTCGGATTTTATTACTTATAGCACTCACTTATTTTTATCCCCTGTCATAGAAAAATTTCGATTGCGGAAAACAAGTTTTAGTATGGGGTGATAAGGAGAATTGGAGAATAACGTCTCGTATACTAACATCGCCTTTAATTTTATATTCGATCCACTCATAGGATAATATACAAAAATACAATTTGAAAGTTTAAATAACATCTTTCCACAAAAATAAGAATTTCTTCGATATTCCTACAAAGTTTTTATGATTTTTTTATGTCATATGCTCGTAATCGAGCACACGGCTCATCTTTGCTTCAGTGATTGCTCAATTAATGCACACTTGGTACCCCAACGAAGCAACTATTGTGATTGTCGTCATTTAAAAAGAGATAAAGAAGGAAATAAGTGAGGAGTTATCTATATAAACTATGCTGGCTGAATACTTTGATACCTTTTTCTACTTCTGGGTTATTATACAATACAATAATTATTATGTGCCGTGAGAATCTCTTTTGCCCTAATGCATTAATAGTGTGGGTAGACGTAGCACGCTACGGCGTAGCTGCTACATCACGATCGTCTACGTTTTGTACTACGATACGCCGTAGCGTAACCCGTAGGTTACTACACAGTTTAGAATAAATAAATAAATATCTACTAACATTCACACAGCGCCATCTAGGCCCATTTTAAGCGCAGAGCTTGTAGTGAGGGTACTAAACAACTGATGAATATACTTATAAACATTTTTTTTTGTAAATGCATACATATTATACATAGAAACACCTCGACGCAATTTCGAACAGTACAGCTATAGGGAAATTTTATTTCGCCACGCGGTTTGGAAGGAGTGAAGCTTGTATCGGCTTCACATAGCCATGGTGTGAAGAAAGAAAGGCCTGTGTCTCACAGAGGAACGTGTTAGGCTAGTTGGTGCATAATGAATTGAATGTTATTTGTGTTAGTTAATAAAAATATCGAATACAAAGCAGTATGCAATCACTATTCATAACTCTTGATATTTTTCAATTCTCGTGTCCCAGCAATAATAAAACTACATACAAGTCATAACAAAGTTACGATCGTTTCCGCCACTATCCTCTAACAACAGCCAGTACTGGCTTACGTGTACATTGATTTGATTTAACGCGTCGAACCATAAACATCAGTGAGAGCACAAAGAGTTTAAGTGGCAAACGCAAACGCAATATAAGCCATATTCGTAGTTCACAGGCGGCGCGGTATGTGGGTGAGAGCGAGGGGGAAGGGATGTTTATGAGGTATCGCCTGGTAATGCCTTTACAACTCTTGCGCAGGGTTGTTGCTTATAGATATAATACTTATTGTTGCGCTTTGGAGCTCTGTTAACTTCAGCTTGCTGACAGAAATCCTTGGGCTCATAAGCAAACATATAGATATAGGATTGAAGTAACCAAGTGATTAGAAGATATAAAGATATTACTACAATGACAGCTGAAGCCGGATCATTCCCAGTAGTCATCTTAAGTTTTGCATCCGAGGGGATAACTGGGAAATACACCAACATATGTCGTTTTGATATGGTAAACAAACTCATTACAATACGGTAAATGGAACTATTATTTAGCATAGTTGACGGATTGGTGCACGAACGAATAAATAGCTCCCAAGAGAATTCTGCAAATTTAGTGAAAACAAAAATTTTAAGAGTACGCTGTTGAGTTTCCACTATCATTATGTCTAAAGTCACCAAACATTTTCAAATAATTGGAAATGGCTACAGTTTTACAAAAAACACAACAGAATTATTAGTATATGTTGATAAATAAATTCGATAGAGCCGTTACACCGAGGCAGCCCTGGGCGTTTAGTCGCTGTGAATCGGCGACGCGTCGCGCAGGGTCGAGCCGTTGGCTTCAGCTCAGATTTATCCTCTACGAATGACGAGGTAAGAGAGAACAAAAGAAAAAATATTATTTGGAACATAAATAACTATGATTTGTAGTAGAAATAATGAAAACCTATAAACGATAACTGATTTGTAAGGACTGTCCTTTCTTTTTATATTATTTTACAGTTGGACGAACGGAAATTAAAATTAAATAAAAGGGACCCAAGGTCACCAAGCTTGGTCCCCCAACTGGTGGGACAAAGTTTGGTGGGACGAAGGGAAACGATCGTATCGCTCGTGTGGGTTTACAAAAAGGAAATACAGAAGCGATAAACGTACTTTTATATTGATGTATTTACAAGGATTTCGTATTTCAAAGAAAAAAAAAACGGAACTGTTATTGGTATGGGAGGTGATCATGGTCTTTGTTTATCGTCGTTCTGGGAATTCGTTGATAAAACCAGGAAATCAAAACAAATGTAATGTTTATGTTATCAGCAAAAAAGATACATTGTATTTCCGAAACTAGAAAAAGAAAAAATAAAAAGGATATATAAGTTCCATTCACGATGGTGAAGGATACAATACTTTTTTACGTTTGCCAGTCTCGCCATTAAAATAAACATATAATAAATTATTGCTCTTATCTAGTACACATTTTGACATGCAATATGTGGATGCCTGAACGCAAGCAGTTGGCCAAAACAAATCAATCTGTAAACGAATATTTGCATCCCACCAAATACATTTCATGTAATATATTGCCAAGACGACCACATGAGGGAATACGGGCGAAAGTTACAAGTTTATGTAAGTATATTTAGGTCATAACGAAATTTCAGTACGAAACTTCAAGTAGTAGTCAAACATTTTGATGATCATCAGTGTGTCAGTGACGAAATCGGCGTATACATAAAATGAAAATTATGAGAGCTATACAATTGAGACTTTGTATGTTTAATAAGTCTATTGATGACATATTATTCTGAGAATATGAATTCTCTCCTGAGAATATAATATGAATCTTTTCAACCTATCGCAGCCCACTGCTGGACGGAAGTGGAAGTCTCCCCCATTTTGCGCCAGATATCCCGGTCTAACAAGCGACCTTTTGCAAGTCGTCGGTCCATCGGCCGGAGGGCGTCCTACGCGAACATGAACTATCTGGTACATGAAAAACCATCCCTATGACAGTTCAAAAATACGACGAAACACTTCAAGAAAAGGTAGTGCCGCCCTTGCGCTTCGCTTGGCTCGTCTTGGATATAAGATAAAGGTTTTGTAATACATTTTCTTGATCTGCTTATCCCCTAGCACCAGGTGAGAAAAGCTCGGTCATGATCGTTACACAGGAGAACAACTCGCTCCCATGTGGAGCCTAGATGGCTTAATGAGCGCATTAATCATAGTCACGTGACGGACAATGAATGGCCGTCTCCGAGACCGCCGCTTATGGCTTGAAGCTCAGCGCTTACCCAACAATATCTATTTAGTTAGCGCCCTGAGTAGAATAAGGGTAATTAATATTGCGACTTAACGTGGGATATATGTCATCATCGTTAGCCTGCTATCTCACGACCAAACTGGGAGAAATCTAGGCGGTAGACTCGATACTGAGTCGTCTAGGTAGTTACCACCGCAGTGGTATATATCATCCCACGAAACAGGAGTGTTATGCACTTTTGTGTTTCGGTATGAGGGCACTGTAGTTAGTGAAATTACCGGATATAAGAGTCATTGGATTGAGCGCAGTACGCGATTGGAATAAAAATGCATTCATAGTATTCAAGAAGATAAATATATACATGAAAGTCTTAAACAAATTTTCAATGTGATTGAACAAAGTCTAGCAAGAGTAGCTTGTTATGTAGAGTTTGACTGTTGGACTATCAGACTGTAAATTTAGCCAATTCCGAAATTTGATAACTTATTGAACACAGCCAATATACGCAGCAGTCGATTTTCGCTTGCCTTACTATGCTCCTCAGTTTCGAATTCGAGCAAAGCTCATTAGATCCCAGTTTCGATAAGCCCCCACTGCGATCACCGAATACCATCCCCTGATTCCTAAACCGTCCAGCGGAGCGCGACACACGCGTCGGAATTGCCTCACGATTATATTTGCATTTAAATTAAAGCGCGCTTTTGTGATTTCGAACCCTATCAGAGGGTGGCAAGGTTTATTATCGGGTAGATGGGTCTGAGGGTGGTTCGTGATAAAATGTGGTTAATGAGGAATAATGAAATTCCCGCGCGGAGGCCGCATCGCGTTAGATGCGTAACGCGCGCCACGCACTGCACCGGACATTGCAACGGACACTGCAGTGTGTGAGTGCGGGTGAAAGTGGTAATAGTATATACTGTCAGTGCAGTGTTCAGTGATCGGAATTTGAAACGTCGAGAAAATGTATTCGTGAAAGCATAAATGGTCTTTTAAATATAAAAGTTTTCTTTTGCAAGAAATAAGATGGGATATTAATTAAATATCCCATTCACGAAAAAATCATAAATATTTACGAAATTTTCAAAGGGATGAATTTTGTTTTTGGTTTATTTTTATGAATATAATATTATTTAGAATATTCTAAATACTAACATTATTCAATACAAAAACGACATGGTGCCCTCCAAACTACATACTAGACATGCAATTCAAACAGTGGGTGATAATAACCTAGACAATACTGCACTTTCATTAAAAGCTTTAGAATATAATAGTTGCTTAGGTCCAAACCCATTTCTAGTTTTAAGTCTACATATAATGAAACTAAAAAAGAGAATAAAAGCAAAAGTGCAGTGTGCAAGCTGCAGCTATTAGCACGAACCACCATCAGCGTCCATTTTGCGAGGTTTATTTCACAATTAGAGCACCAGACGGCAGCACTGAGCTATGGAAACTGCATTTAACTCTTACCATAAACTAAATGACTAGCTTAGTAAAACTTCTTTGGTGCCCTTTCTTTTAATGTTGCATTTCTCATTTATATTCTTTGTTTTTGAGGTTCGCTTTATTTACATTTATAGAGCTGGCGACGCATTTCTATGCCCTCTGGTATTTGCAATTGTAAATAGACGATGGTATTATTAAGCATCAAATGAGCAGATTGCTTGTTTGGCCTCTATTGCATAAAATAGTATCTATCTACTGTTTGGGGTTCAATGTTATTATAATCAACAATTATATATGATTAATATTGAACGATTCTTACGTATTAACTCATAACATGTGAAGTTACAAAAGTTTTAAATGTGTGAGAGCACTGCTTTGTCACCTATGGGTGGCTTGATGTGGCCTTAACTAAAGACCGGCGTGAGATGCAGAAATTTGAAACTTTAACTAGCAAATTTTGAGGGACATGTCAGTCACTTTTATTTGTCATTGCTCAATGTTGTATGTACTGCATTTGTGAAGGAGCCGGAATCCCCTGTACAGCATTTCTGCTTAAAAGGGATTCCGACATATTATAATTCTAACAATTATTCAGGAAATAATAAACAATTTTTGATTTTTTTTATTTTTTTTTTTGGACCAGTTTTTTTGCATCGTAACGTCTAGGAAAATCACTTATATTATGAAAAGCAATAATATAATGTTATGTAAATTAAGTGCACTTCAGAATAATTTAAAGCTTATTTTTATTTATTTTATTTTTATTTACTGGTAAGCTTCGTGTAAATCTAATTTAAGTACATTACATACGCATTGTTTGAGTATTTGAAACAGCCAAAGTATTGCCTACATTGCCATGTTTTAGTAAAAATAACAGCTAATTGAAAGCCATTCCTTAAGCCTTCTCAGTAGTGTACCGTAACAATATACTTATATCTATTGATTATTTATATGCAACTCTAATAATTACATACAAATTCATTTTGACTAATGTCACCTTTTCAAAAATTATTCAATAAACTATTCGTATTTATTGATTAAATAACTAACAAGATTGAAAAACGATTAGGTAGCAGACTCGGTACTTAGTTGTCTAAGTAGGCACCACACCGCAGTGACAAATATCGTCCCATGAAATAGGAGTGTTATTAACTTTATGTTTCGGAATGAGGGCATTGCAGCTAGTAAAATTATCGGGTATGAGAGACCTAACATCTGTCGTCTCGGGCGACGGGCGCAGGGCAGTGCTGACGGAAAAGCAATGATTACTACTGTAATTAATTTCCATCAACACTTCATCTGCCATGTTTAGACGTATCACTTACCACCAGGGGAGCGCACTGACCGCCCTATTCATTATCACAAAAAATATATCAAATTAAATAAAAGTAACTACGGTAAATAATTTGGACAGGCGTTGAAGTAGGGTCGTATTGATGAACTGTATCTGCTGACGAGTGTTCAACCAACACAGGCGGTGTTGACACAAAGTAGATTGCCAGGTGTCCCGATCCGCGCGGACGTCCCGACTTTCAGGGCCTGAGGATGCTTCCCGATCGGTACGCTAAATGTCTCGATTAATTAAAGATGATAATCAGATTTTTAATTAATAAATATATTTATGCTACGTAACTTCCACTAATTACATCACTGTCAACTCAAAATGGCACGTCATCAGCGCCACATCACATTCTTCACCGTTACCTGTCCCGATCTGCAACCTTAAATCCCGATATTTTGGCCCCGCGTCCCCATTAAAAACAACTCGGACCTCGCAACACTATCACAAAGGGAAGCCGCGCATACTGATCCACATCGGGTCGCTTGTTGAGGACCCGTACTTATGCGACCCGAATGTTAATGGCTACAAATGTACTCATCAGTGTTGTCGAACTATCTATAGGTGGACTATCGATAGTTGACCTGTAAAATCCTCTATACTATCTATAGGCCTATCGACAGCTTAGTTATGCTCAATAGTATTGATACACTGCAATAGTATCGATAGTATCGTAGATCAATACAGAAATGACTATCGATCGTGGCAATACTATTCATATAATGTATACTATAGATAGTGCAATACTATTGATGGTACTGTCGACGGTATCGATAGTTGGTGTAATTTACAAAGCCGATAGTATTGGTAGTATTGCAGTGAACGAATACTATTGTACAAAACTAAGCTATCGATAGGCCTATCGACAGCTTAGCCCAGCGCAATAGTATTGATACACTGCTATACTATCGGTAGTCGTAGATCGATAGTATCGTAGCTCAATATTTTTTTTTATTTAATTAAAGAAACATACAGCCTTAATTTAACATTTGACTAAAAACAAAATAAACAACACAGTTGGCCAAAAAAGTTTTCGACGTTAAGTTTTGCATATCGAGGTTGATTGACTTATATCATTAAAGTTGTTCATTTCGACACTGAACTGATCGTGTAACAAACATTTAAAAACCGCTTACATTCACTGTTGCGTTGACGCAAATGCATTAAAACATTTTTCAAATAAAGATTAAACCAAAAATATAAAAATACTTAAAATTGTGAAGTCACTAAGGAACCTATATAGAAATGACTATCGATCGTGGCAATACTATGGATATAATGTATACTATCGATAGTGCAATACTATTGATAGTATTGGATATTTGACACCACTAATCGTTGACGCACTTTTTATGAACTGGCAAAAAGGAACGTTTCCATATATTTTGTATGAGATTATTAATATATGACGTCATTGCTCGTCATCATCATCATCATCAGCTCATTAAACGTCCCCACCGAGGGGCACGAGCCTACCCGTATAGAGTGATTAGGCCTTAGTCGTCCACGCGGGCCCAGTGCGGGTTAGACGACTTCACACACAACCTTCGAATCTCTTCGCAGCCGTGCATAAAGGTTTCCTCACGATATTTTCCTTCACCGTAGGAGCGTCGGATAACGTACATGTATTTTCGAAAATTCGAAAACAAATTGGTACCTGTCGGGATTTGAACCTCAGCCCTCCCGGTAGGATTGCAGTGTCCCAATACTATTGTACAAAACTAAGCTATCGATAGGCCGATCGATATTATTGTCCAACTATCGGTGGACTATCGATAGCCTATCGATAGTCGACTACCGAGCAACACTGGTACTCATTAATGGGATATTGTGTACAACCTCAGTATCGGCACAATCCTCATCTACCACTCACCTTATTAGTTATTCTTTACACTCTATAATATGCCTTATACTTATTAAAAATATATTGGAAATTATCGACACATCATTGAAATACATACGAGTACGGTAAGCTTTAAGACAAATGTATGGAAAAGGTACAATTCATATCAGAATAGTAATTAAGTGTAATTTAAATAAAAGCTAATAAATTATTGAAATTTAAAAGTTATTCCAAATATTTAAAGACTATAAATCACTTCCCAATTTCCTAAGTGGCCGGTGGTGGGCAGGTTTTTATCTAATTAAATAATTACGACCGTTGAGCGCGATTTTTATGCCTTGACGTTTTGAGGTCACGGTGTCATCCCGATATTGAGATTCACGGTGCATAGGCGTATTTGGATTCTTGTTTGTCGTCACTAAATATCGTAGTCCACAGCTTTCATATTTTTCAATATTAAATATTTTTAAAGCAAATTTTCTCTCTCTCTCTTCAACCTATCGCAGTCCACTGCTGGACATAGGTCTCCCCTTTTTTGCGCCAGATATCCCTCCGCTTTTCTCATCCAGCCTACAACAGCGACCTTTCGCAAGTCATAGGACCGGAGCCATGACGCGAATTTCACCATTATATAATTTATAAAAGTGTGGTGGCAACAGCATATTAGTATGTCATTATTACCATCGTTATTTTGTGGTTAGGTAACGGGGGCAAAGAAAAAAAGCATCTATTATTACATGTATGTCTTGTACTGCTATTTCTTACCCAACAAGTGTGTAATCCCTCAGTCCAGCAGGGAACTAGCACGGGTTGTTAAGGTAAAAAGCAATAACTGCTTTTATGAAACGTGCCATGAAACGCTTTTCAAGCACCACGCCGGTCCTTTCACTAAATGTCAACACATTTTTTTCACTCCACCAATTTAATGACTGTCCTTTCATTACTAAAACTGGGGCCTATTTAATCTGCCGACAAAAACGATGGCTGAAAATGTTTACCAACGTTAACCATATTGCTTTTGCATAAAATTTAATACACTTTGTGTAAACGCTACTGATGCGTTCTAATAAAAGTAAACTTAATATATATGTATACATACCCAAAAATGTATATATACAATAAAGTAAAAAGAAAATAAATAAAAAAAGAACAAAAAGGTCCCTGAGCTGAGATATTAAAAAAAGAACCTACCTATCAAATAATTGATGAAAGCATTTCTTATATGATGATAGTTCAAAGAGTGTCCACTTGAATAAAAAAGTCAGTCTTTTTGGCCGTATCATAGTGAAACCATAAAATTGCATTCTAAAACAACACTATATTCGTCTTAGAGCGCGAGCTTTGGGGCCGGAGCAGACAGTAAAAATAATTACCATTCAGTGTGCGTCCGGACGAGATAAAACTCAATTTAACTACACGCCTAGTGAGGCAGGGATGGCATCAAAAATGTACAATTGGGTCTTAAATAAACAATGAACTAACTAGTTTTTATCTTATTCAAAAAGTGGCGTCATGCGCCGGAGCAGACCATTTGATGAATTCGGTTTTTTTTCTTGGTGAGAACAATTGTGCATAATTAGTGCAACCTCACAATTCATTGTCCTCCTGTAGTTTAAGAGCACAAAAACTTTTTATTTGGACTGCTGCGGAGCATCCTCCTCAGCAAACCATACGAAAAATTAGGGCTTCTGTGAAGTTTCTTAGCACGAAAGTAGTATGAAAAAAATGTGCAAGAGATATATTATCGAACAAAGTATTTGAACTAATTGCAGGCGACGAATAAAAAGATTTTAATATTTAAATTTTCAACACGCCTGATCCAAATGTTGTAGCGAATTAAGTCGGCCAACCCGCACTTGGCCCGCGATGACGACTAAGGCCTATACACCTTATACGGGTAGGCTCGTATCCCTCGGTGGGGACGTTATGATGATGATGAAAATTCCTTAAAACTGTTACTCTTGCTCTTGATCTCGTCAACCCTGCAGCTACCGGGCTCAGGGAATTTGCATGAAGTTACCAAGCCGATGTTTTAATCAAACACTTTAGGGGAAATTTTAAAACACGCTAACTTAACCCTTGTCCCTTTGCAATAAGGCGCTCTGTAACTCCGGCGGCAATTTGTCCGCGTCGTGACAGATTTTTACCGTTGGCCAAATTGGAGGGTATTGTGTTGCCGCAAAGACGCCGTAGATTTACGCGTTACGCGATAATCCAAGCCATTTTCGTGGCTTTCCAATGTCAAGTTAAGAATGAGAGCTATCTCACATAGGACATCGTTCTTTGTGTATTTTTTTTATTGAGATGAATTTCATATTTTTGTATGGTTTCGTTATTCGACTTAAGATTGCTATTAACAATGCAGGTGTCGAATATAATACCTTCATATGTGTTTATGACGACCCATGTGGTGTAATGGTCGAGACGTCGGCTGCTTATATATACAAAATATCATTGTACACCAAAGGTTCCGAGTTCGATCCCCGGGCAGTACAAACATTTGTGTGCATGAACATATCAAAATATAAATACATTTATTTTAGTAGAACCGTAATATAATGGTAATACGATCTAAGTCTGGACCTACAGGAGACATCCGATTCTTGAGTGAAAGAAAGCCCATTTTTTAGATACAAGGGATAAATAAGAAGGATAAAAAAGTGTATTATAGAGAAAACAGGGAATACGAGAATTTCTACTAAGTTGAAATAGGAGCGGGCTTATTTTTATTTAAGTATTCTGGCAGATGTTGTTCCGCCGTTTAAAATAATGGATAGGCCATCGATTACCACCGATAGACGTTTTGTCAAAAGTTCAAGACCTGTCGCAGACTAAAAAATGTATCTCAAAGTTTCAGAGTGATTTTACCCTAAACCAACTTAAAGGAATACTGCCAAAGATAATCTGCCCGCGTCTTGTTTTGATTGACGGATATTTGCGAGCTACGGAGTGGTTGTTAAATGAAAAAGAAACGGTGATTTTATTATATTTCATGTACAGGGTGAATTTTGAATCATTTGCATCCAACATATTATTGTACTCATATTATGGAATGTGTTATGGGAATATAATACCATATATATTTATCATAAAAGTTTTACAAAATGAATTATAAATAAATTAATTATAGAAAAAAAGAAAGAAAAATATTTATTATATCATTATCGCATTGCATTGATCAAAACGAGAATTTATTATAGCTCGTACTACTTTATTCAAATCGCCCGCGCCTTTATTTTGTAGTCTATATGGAACATTCCGCTATTTTGAAGTAGGACGCTGAAATTTGGTATGCGGATTATTTGACAGAAACGAAAAATATGGCATAATTTTCTTTTCGAAAATCCACCCCCTAACCCTTCAAAAAGGGGAGGAAGTAAAATATGCGATTTTTCGTAGTTTTTAAGGTAGAAAGCTAAAAATTGGTATGACGGCTATTAGACACAAACAATAAATCTTTCATATTTATTTTTTCTGAAATTGGCCCAGAACCTCAAAAGGGAGGAGAAGGGGGGGGACCGTACTTTTATCAGTTTTCAAGGTAGGCGCTAGAGATGGATATTCAAATAGGGCTTTTCGCAATTTTGCTAGGTAGACAGCTACAAATTGGTATGCAAACTCTTTATTAGACCCCCAACACTATAAAGGGGGGGGGGAATACATATGACTGTACCTTTACCTGACCCCAATACCTTTATACTTGGAGGTAGGGGGAATTGTAGGTATAGTAATAATATAAGTATTTTTTCAAAAATTCACCCCAAAATCTTTAAAGTTGGGAGGAGGATTTCTATGTATAGTGATAATATATATATATATATATATATGTATATATATATATATATATATATATATATATATATATATATATCCCCCTTTATTTATATATCTATATGTGTATATATACCCTTTTTTCAAAAATTGACCCAAAATCTTTAAAGTTAGGGGAGGGGGAGATCTTATATATTGTGATATACATATACATATGTATATTATTTTTCATAAAAGGACTCTAGAACCTTTTTAGTTGGGCGGGGGATTCTGTATTATGGGTACTAAACAACGGATAAACATACTTATATGCTTTTTTTTGTAAATACATACATATTATACATAGAAACACTCAGACCATTACAAACACACATGTTCATGCACACAGTTACAAATAGGACTTTCGCAGTTTTGTTAAGTAGAAAGCCAAAAATCGGTATGCAAACTCGTATATTTTTTAAAATCGTATAATTTTTTTTCGAAAATTAACACAAAACTTTTTAATGTAGGGGGGCAGGGAATCCTAAGTATATATACTTATACTTTTTTTTCCGAAATGGACCCCAAAACCTTTAAAGTTGGCGGGGTTTTCACAGTTTACAAGGAAGAAAGCTAAAAATAAGTATGAGGACAATTGTAACTAACAATAAAGCTTGCATATATTTTTTCTGAAATCTGTCCCAAAATTCTTGACCAGGGAAGTGGTATCGTGTTCTCCCGAATTTAACGCGAGCGAAGTTGCGGGCAAAAGCTAGTTTAAAATAAATGCTAATGTTCTCGAGTTCACCCTGTATGAGTATTTCTTGTTTTTCTTTTCATAAAAACTTTTTTCAATTAATATAAAACAACAGTCCACGAACTACTAAGTTTAAAGTAGAATAACACAATCGTTTAAAAACCAAAGCGACTCATCTGCTGTAATGATTGGAACGTCGGCTATTACACCTAGGGTTTCGGATTCGATCTCTAGGCAGTGCAAACATTTGTGTGCATGAACTTGTCTGTTTGTATAGGTCTGCTTTATTTTAGGTCATATTACAGGCTAAATGCCTAGTTTGAGGCTAGATGGCGCTGTGTGAATGTCAGTGGACATTTATTAATATTAAAAAAACCTATTTCTACCGGCCGGTTTCGGCTGTTTCCGGCACTGGGGACCTTCAAAGGCCGATGTTATCTCAGCCGACTGAAGGACTCGCTTTAATTACTCTGCGGCTATCTACGCAATTTACATCGGTTATAGATTGTCACATTGCAAGCTGCTTAGATAAGCTGAGGGGATTTTAGACGATACCTTTGTTGTTGTTATTATTGATTGCAAATATTATATTACATTAATTTTATTTGCATGTTTGTATTTGGGAAAAATCCTACATAATTGAATTGTCATTATTGTGTTAAAGAAGGTCTAGCTACAGGTCGCTGAATTGTTATGGTGGAGAACTGAAATGGGTGATCTTTATTCTTACCAAGATTGGCACGGCAGAAGTTGTTTTGAGTATCAATCATTTAAGATTACCTTCATCATCATAATTTCAGCTTTATTTTTTTTATGTAACAAAGTGAACAGGACGGTCAGGACATTCACCTGATGGTAAGTGATACGTCTGACCATAACAGAGCGGCATCGAAGGAGAACAAAAACTGATAAACAGTTATTATTCTCCATCAATGCCGCATTGCGCCCGTCACACGAGACAACAGATGTTAGGTATCTTAAACCCAGTACTTTCACTAGCTACAGTGCCCTCATCCTGAAACACAAAATTGCATAGCGCTCTAATTCGACAGGACGATATCAGGCACTGCGGTGGTACCTACCTAGACGACGCAGTATCGTGTCTACCGCCTAGTATTTGTTTCTAAATAGATTTAACTTACAAAGAGACGTTTTTCCACGAACGAGCGATAATAGCGAGCTGTGTCTACTAAACCACGGCGGCAGTTAGTTATCTTTCTCTATTCAACCTCACAGTCCACTGCTGGACATAGGTCTCCCCCATATTGTGCTCCATATCCCAGTCCTCCGCTTTCCTAATCAATCCTCAACCAGCGACCATTTGCAAGGCGTCGGTCCATAGTTATACTTATAAGACAGAAATTACAACACTAAAAACAAACACGTGTCAACCTGTTTTCCCATGGGTTATAACTCCGCGTTTCCCGGGCGATGTTTACCCGCAATCAATGTTAGTTTAATTGTAACGAGGCTGCGCCCGCCTCCGGCAAACATCCTGAGCAAATATCATTTGTTATGAAGTCGCCCGGCGATTGACGATGTCAGTAAACATTATAATGCGTGGTAGACAATCCACACATCCGCACAGCCTGCTATGTCCTAATGTGCACTTCAAAGGAATGGAACTCTTTGCCTCCTTATGTGTTCCCCGATCATTACAACGTGGCCGTCTTCAAGGCAAGAGTGAATGGCTATTCTAGGCAGGCATGATTACCATCAAGGTGAGATGGCGGTCAAATGTCTGCCTATAAAGGATAAAAAAATAATAATCACTTTAGGTGTGCGCACACCAAGCGTTTCATGTTACAAGTGAGCAAGCGAGCGAACAGTCCGGGACGGTGTTGAGTATGAGCGTGGCGTGACAGAGTATGACGGCCCATCTGGTGAAATTTATTCGACAGGGCTCTGAATTTCCTGAAATGATGATGATACATACAAAGAGACCAAACCAATACAAACATGTTCATGCACACAAGTGTTTGTAATGCTTGGGGATTGAAATAACTGTATCGTGACTAAACATTTTGACGTCATAACTCATAACTTAGTAACGGTTCTTTTGTGGTTTTGTTTTCATTTACCATCCATTGGGCAGTCAGCTTGAATTTCATCGAAAATAGTTATTAGCCTAGTCACATTACTCGTATGTCCTTGAGCTTACGCTTGGATAAATCCAATTAATTAAACTGAGGATTACGGCACGGAATCCTAATACATTGTTGGAGGGTTTCTGTGACACCTCAGTGACACCACGCTTCGTTCGCCATTTTTGCTTATTTTGATGGTAATTGAAATCAGTGTTGCCACCTAAGCTCTTTAGTAGCTAGATCTAGCGCTTTTAGTATAGGCGAACTCCTTTTTTAACGATTTAGCCCTAAAGAGCAATTTAGCTCTTTTTCACTGTCTTGAAAATATTACCAAATTATAAGTATTTTGACATGCTAACAAGTACTTTTTGCTATTTCATCGGTCATGATGACCTTTTCTCAATCTAGACCTTTTTCTAAAACTCATGTGGCAACACTGATTGAAATATGGAATGCCCTTTGAACTGATTGACTTGTGACTAAGGATGGTCGCTAGTGTAGGTGGGATGAGGAAAAGCGGAGTACCGAGATGTTGGATGCAAAATGGGGGGACCGATGCCGAGCTGTGGACGGTGATAGGCTGAAGAGAGATAAATAAAGTGTAGCATAAATTCTTTGTGGTAAACATGTAATACATGTCACCTGCAGTCTACGTACAGATGGCCGGTGCATCCGTGACTCACCGAATCATTCAGATACGAGTATCCTGTCTGTCCTTTACGTCGCGGCATCATATTGTTTTTGCAAATTTTTGGGTCGTCAATTACTACTAAAATATTTGACGACCCATTTGGTGTTGCGGTTGAGAGGTCGGCTGCAACACCAAGGTGTTCCGGGTTCATCCCGGGCAAGTACAAACATTTGGTTGCATGAACATGTCTGTTTGTAATTGTCTGGGTGTTTTCTATGTATAATATTTATTTATTTATTTATTACATACTTTATTGCATTTTAAAAACGAAATACAGAGAAAAGAAAATTAAATCTTAATAAGTACAATGGGCGGCCTTATCGCGCAAGGCGATTTCTTCCAGGCAACCTTAGGATGGAGAAAGAAGAAAATACTTTAAAAAGGGGATTTTGGTGCAATTACTTATAAAATAAAATAAAAATACTTTAAAACCTATAATAAATACATAAATACACATTCATATTCATATTGAGTAAAAAGAGAATAGGTAAAAGAATAAAATAAAAACAAAGGACAATAGATACAGAATAAAGGTTTTTATACATAAACATATATCATAAGAAAGTAGATAAAAAAAAAAATTGTACATATATAACAACAAAAATAATAATAATAATAAAAAAATAATAAAAAAAGCAGTTGAAGCAACTAAGAATAAGTAGCAAGTAAGTGCTGTTCAATTTACTTTAAAGCTCTCGATTGACTGAGCTCGTCGAATCTCAATAGGCAATGCATTCCACAAGCGTACTGCATGAACTGAAAAAGATTTATCAGCAAAACCTGTGGAATGGACTGGCGTTTCAAGCTGGAGGTTATCAGATGACCGCAAAGTGCGTGAATGTGCATCTCCAAGGAATCTGAAACGGTCCTTAGGTAAGAAGGAGCAGAAGGACGAAAGAGAATATTGTAAAGCATGGACAGTATATGAGTATTCCGGCGGAGGCGAATTGGCAGCCACTTGAGTTTGTTGCGAATTCGATTGTGATCAAATTTCTCAGACCAAAAATGAATCTGATGCAGAAGTTCTGAAGTCGCTCAAGCTTATCCAATAGGCCTCACTAAGGTCGAGATAACAGGTGTCAGCATAATCTAGTAAAGGAAGTAAAAGCGACATCGCTAACGCAGTCTTAGTTGAAATCGGTAAAAAGTTACGTAACCTTCTTAGAGCACCAGCAGACGCAAACAGTTTGCGGCTTACTTCTGTTACCTGGTAGCCCAGGATAAGTTATTGTCAATAAATACCCAAGTCTTAACAGTTTTACTAAAGGGTATAGCAGCTCCATCAAAAACACTCCGGGTAATGTTCCCATTTAATTTTAGAGGTCATCCTAGAACTACCACCATAATCAACTGTGTTTTGCTAGGATTCACTTTAAGCCCATGGTCGGAGCTCCACTGAGATATACGTTTAAGTCAGTTGATCGTCTGTACGGCTGTTGCTAGATGTTCAAGAGGTGCCTGTGCATAGATCTGCAAATCATCTGCATAAAGATGGTAGGAAGAAAGAAGAATATGTATGTATTTACAAAAAAAAATGTAAAAGTATGTTTATCCGTTGTTTAGTACCCATAAAACAGACTTTACGCTTAACTTGGGGCTGGATGGCGCTGTGTGAATGTCAGTGGATATTATTTATTATTATAATTTAGACAGCATGGAACATTTGTGCCTTTTCTGTACAAACATAACTCCTTGTAATAGTAATACAATTCAATTTATAGGTTTACTGCTTCTCGATATATGGAAAGGTTTGTTGTAAAAAATATTGTAACAACAACCTATCCGGCCCAACAAAATCATGAAGGGAGGGAAGAAAATATTGTTAATTTAATATTATTCGTTATTATGTAGTTTGAGGCAGGCTTAGGTTTTTCATTCAAAACATGTTCAAATGAATAGATTTTTTTCTTTCGTTAAATATTAGTAGTTTTGTTCAGATTTCATACTTTACTGTGCAATGCACACTGCTTTGGAGTTACTAGCCGCTCGAAGTCTACTCAAAAAGGTATTACAAAAACTATTGTTTTTAGAGACGGTTATTCTCAGCAAATTTTGAGCAATTATATTAATACCCATGTTTTCCTCAAATTAATGATTAAGAGAGCGTCGGTGGCTCAATGGACAGTGTGGACTGTTTCCCTTCTACCAGGAGGGCTGAAGTCCAAATCCCACCAGGTAACAAAATGTGTTGTCGAATTTTCGAAAATTATATGTACGTTATACGACGGTCTTACGGTGAAGGAAAATATCGTGAGGAAACCTGAGCACGCCTCCGAAGAGATTCAAAGGTTGTGCGTGAAGTCGTCCAACCCGCACTGGGCCGCATGGACGACTAAGGCCTAAACACCCTGTACGGGTAGGCTCGTGCCCCTTGGTGGGGACGTTTAATGAGCTGATGATGAATGATTATTGAAAATACAAAACTGAATTATTTTTTATCGTCGCTTTTTTCACTAAAGCCCAAGCGAGTGTTGTGTATTGGCTCAGTAATTAGTAAGTAATTGAAGGCAACACGCGACGACCGCTGGCGGCCCCATAAATAATAACAAATTACTGTTCATTGCGACAGGAGCCGGGGCTTTGGTTGAACCGTTTGTTCATATAATTAAGTTTGTGTGATTACAATTGCTCGTATCTTGCGTCTTAAGTAATGTAATCGTAGGGCCTCAGCTCATCTCTTTTGTTCGTGTCTTCTACCGGGGTTTCTTATGACTAGTGTTGGCAGGTCCGATTTGTTTTAAATCGGGACACGAGGTCAAAAAATCGGGATTTGAAGTTGCAGATCGGGACAGGGAACAATAAAAAATGTGATGTGACGCTGATGACGCGCCATTTTGAATTTGAGAGTGATGTAATTAGTAGAAGTTTTGTAACGTATATATTTTAATGAAACACCTAATTTTGTTCTTAAATTAATCGGGACATTTAGCGTCCCGATGGAAACGCATCCTCAGACCCCTGAAAATCGGGACGTCCTGCGCAAATCGGGACACGTGGCAACACTTCTAATGAACTGATCAATGTAGCAGGAAAATACTCTTAATACGAGCTTCTGAATTGTTACATCAAGGAAGCAGCTCATCTGGAAACTGGAGTCAATAAATCATTCATCATCATTTTATCAGCCAAATGTAAATAAAGTAACTGTGGGCAGGTCACATATTTACGGTTTACAAATTACGTTTAATCGATTACAATGAATGAGCGTCGGTGGCTCAATAGTGTGGACTGTCGCCTTCCTACTGGGAGGGCTGAGGTTCAAATCCCGACACGTACCAATGTGTTTTCGAATTTTCGAAAATATATGTACGTTATCCAACGCTCTTACGGTGAAGGAAAACATCTTGAGGAAACCTTCATGCACGCCTGCGAAGAGATTCGAAGGTTGTGTGTGAAGTCGTCCAACCCGCACTGGGCCCGCGTGGACGACTAAGGCCTAGTCACCCTATACGGGTAGGCTCGTGCCCCTCCGTGGGGACGTTGAATGAGCTGATGATGATGATGATGATCTACAATAGAGCGTAGAGGTTCTTAAGGCTGAGAGCCATCTGCGCTCGCCAATGAAGCTGTAAAGGCCATCTGCGGCCAACAGCAGTGGTCAGTTCGACAAAAAAAGGTTCTCGAAAGTTACTCGAGTAAAGGGAAAAGAGGCTTAGATCGCCCCACAACCAGACCGATGGCTTATTTAAGGTGGCAGGCAGCAAATGGATGTCAACTGCTAGGGATCGGTCTGCGTGGATATCATTGGGAGCGGCCTTCGTTCAGCAGTGGTCATATTAGGGTGGAATGACGATGATGATTATTAACGGACGCGCCATTTGGTCTAGCGGTTGAGACGTCGACTACTACACCAAGTGTTCCGGGTTCGATCCCGGTACAAACATTTGTGTGCATGAACATATCTGTTTGTAATGGTCTGGGTGTTTTCTATGTATAATATGTGTGTATTTACAAAAAAATATCTAAGTATGTTTATCCGTTATTTAGTACCCATAATACAGGCTTCACGCTTAACTTGGGGCTAGATGGCGCTGTGTGAATGTCAGTGGATATTTATTATTATGACTAGGCCTTATTTCCATAGTATAAAATACCATTTCCAATCAAGCAAAGGTTTATTTATTTATTTAAAAAGGTACACCAACAGTATATATATACAACATTGGACAACATTTAGTTAAAGGTTATGGTCTGGTACATATACCCTTTATACGCTAGGTTAACCGGCAAGAGAATTAAACTGGCAAGAACAAACCTTACAAGATTGGTTACACGTCGCATCACGTTAGAAATACAACAACCTTGCTGCTTAAAAATAAGGTTGTACAAGGTGTTTGTCATTGGAAGGGAAGTCACGATCCGAAATAATGAGCTTCGGCGGGCGACCGGGGGCGCCCTGGCGGGCAGTGTTGACACCTTAGTTTTAGAAATAGGGCTTTTTGAGAAGTTAACAAGGGCTAGATTTTGCATCAAAAGATTTCCTGTTCTAAAAATGCTGAAATGATCATGCCATGAGGCCGGTTTTTTAGTGCGTCTAAAAAAACGTCATCATGCCGTTGAAATAGCCAACAATTACTTGTTAAACTGTCAAAAACTACATAATTTGGTAATATTTTCAAGACAGTGAAAAAGAGCTAGATTGCCCTTTTCGGGCTAAATCGTTAAAAAAGGAGTTCACCTATGCTAAAAGTGCAAGATCCAGCTACAAAATGGCTAAGGTGGCAACACTGCTTGCGGTGCGCCGGCTCATTTGCCTCGGTCTGGGATCGTCGCTGAAACAATTACACGCGTGTATTTTACAGAATGTCTCCTTGAACGCTCTAATCTGGACCTCAATTCTAATCTAATGATGTTACGACACTTCAATACAATTGTAAATTTGGTATTGCCGCATAACTTTAATGTCACTGGTTTATAATGGTATTGTATAGTCGAATGAATGGTTAGATGGTGTTACCAATAAAACCTACAATCAAACAGAACGAGTGAAAATGTTTACTATTGAGACACAATTCCGCTCCTATTGGCGTATTTTAAAATTTAGCGGAATTGGGGTTCAGATTGACGTGGAATAGGCATTGGTGGTTTGCGGTGGGGCATCTGTCAACGTGTTGTTGTGGTCTCCGGAGACAACTATGCTGTCCGCTTAATGCACAGGCATGCAAGTATATTTATAAATATCCAGAGACATTCATAAAGGCGGTAAACTAAGCATTAGCCTGTAATATGCAAAGTAAACAACGGATAAATATACTTATATATATTTTTGTAAATACATACATATTATACATTGAAATCCACAGCAGAATTTAGTGCTTACACCACGGTCGGATTGGATCTCCATGCTTGGCAGGGAGGCTGGAGATAACAGTACCTATAAAAGGCCAGTTTCAATGAAAGAGTGCTGCCTCTCGTTCTATACAAAATGTCCATGGGCGGCGGTAACACTTTCCATCAGGTGAACCACCGGTGGGAAGAGTAGGAGTGGTGGCAATTGTACAGTAGATCCAGACAGTATGGCAGTCCAGCAACTATAATCAGGACATGTGGTCACGTTGTGTGACGCCCCACGCTGCGCTTTTCAATTCACATTCAAGAACCCGTATGCACAAACGGTCATCGGTATGAAAAATTGAATAGTTCGCACACAAAGTGACAGTACATAAATATGCAATCTCCAGCATCCTATGCTGATGTACCTAAAATCCAAAACAGTTTTACTCTCTTCAACCTATCGCAGTCCATGACTGTTGGACATAGGCCTCCCCCATTTTGCGCCAGATATTCAGATCCTCCGCTTTTCTCATCCAGCATCTTTTGCAAGTCTTACTCGTATATGTCGAATGAATATATACGCAGTGTTGAACGGATAGTTGAACGGTATTTTTATAGGCAATTTTCGATTTTGGTTATTCTGATGTACTCTTCATAAAAAAGATTTTCAAAGGGTCAATTATGAAAATGGCATGCATCGAACCTGTAACAGCGCTGACTGCAGCGGCAGAGGTGCAATCAAGGCGGGTGCGATCGCTCGGAACGAAGCAATCAACCGAGCCGCGGACCGACACCGGCTCTTCATTTATGCAACTCTATGGATACTTTTGTTGTGATATTCGTTGTTAGTGAGAATATTTAATGTTACTCAACGTGCAATGGATCGAGCTATGCTCGGAGTCAAGTCGGTGCGTCGGTGGCTCAATGGCGTGGACTGTTGCCCTCCTACCGGGAGAACTGAGGCTCAAATCCCGCGACGTACCAATGTGATTTCGAATTTTCGAAGTCAAGTGAAGTCGGCCAATCCGCACTGGGCCCGTGAGGATGACCTATACACCCGCGTACGGGTAGGCTCGTTCCCCTCGGTTGGGACGTTTGATGGGCTGATGATGATAATGATGCTCGGAGTCTCTCTTAAAGATAAAATCAAAAATGATATTATCCGCAAGAGAACCAAAGTCACCGACTTACCTCGCCGGATCAGCAAGCTGAAGAGGGCTGGTCACTTATGTCGCGGTACCGATGGCCGTTGGAGACTGCGTCATGGCAAGCGTAGCGTAGGACGCCCTCCGGCCCGATGCACCGACGACTAGCGAAAGGTGGAGTCTGAATGAGAAACGCGGAGGACAGGGATATCTGGCGCAAAATGTGGGAGACCTATGTCTAACAGTGGACTGCGATAGGTTGAAGAGAGAGAATAGTGCCACTATTATGTAGCTCAAGTATTAACTTTCAGTAACGAAAAAAAGCGTAGGCCAACCCACAAACACAGGACTGATTACCTGTTTAAGGTTTCGGGTTCGATCACGGGCATTACCAACATTTGTGTGCATGAACATGTCTGTTCGTAATGGTCTGGGTGTTTCTATGTATAATATGTATGTATTTACAAAAAAAAAAGTTATGTATAAGTAAGTTTATCCGTTGTTTAGTGCCCATAATACAGGCTTCCCGCTTAACTTGGGGCTAGATGGCGCTGTGTGAATGTCAGTGGACATTTATTTATTTTTATGTACAAATTTTTTTTTATATAATTTTAATTATTTTTATCAGTTATTTATTACCCAAGCTCCTTGCTTAATGTGGGGCTAGATCGCGCTGTGTTAGTGTCAGTGGATATTTTTCTTTTTTCATTATTGATGGATGATACAAGTTAGCAAATCCAGTGTGATTTCTATTTGTGATGAATTATCTCCCCATATAGACACTTACCTGCAGATATGGATGTTATGGTACGAGTATGTTGACTGATGATGAACTTATTTCACTTAAAAGCCACACGGACTTAACCACACTGCGTTTAATCTGTAAATATATGTACATATCATGTCCGTAACATTTTGAATTACTGAAAATCAGCAAAATATACTGAATTAGGCACGTCTTCAAACATTATATGGTCAAAGTTGATGGTACCAAATTGACAGGGAAAGTGGGAATGTCGTTGGTAGACAGTTCAATAAAAGAAGATTTAATTAAAGTTATTATATATACCTTATTTCTCCTTTTCGTGTAAAGTCTAGTTCCTCCGAGGTTATTGTCTGAGAGCAAAGTGAAACTAAAGAACGCGAAGATGACCTTAATTCTATATCTGATTTTTATCAATTTCCACTGATCCTACATTTATTTATCAGGATTTGCGATGTTGAATGATTGAACTTTTATTATGATTTTTCCCAATTTGTTAGGGATTGGTCCTTGTGATGTAAATATGAATTTATTGTATTTATTTATTGTGGTGTTTAGATTTTTGTTTGTTTCATTTAA
>PQWD01001356.1:0-12676 GCA_019425675.1 Leucinodes orbonalis | reverse complement strand
TATATAAGTGAAGCCCTTTAATTGGCTTTTGTTTATTGTGATTTTTTTACTGTTTTGAAGCTGTTGGTCTACCAAATAAATAAATTAATAACAATTTCAAAGTATTTGCTCAATTTATGAAAATCTATAACTCTTATAATTAACTGATCTAGCAAGATCTTTGTACGTCTTCGTGAGGTTGTCTGAAAGTGCGATTGCTAAGCGATAAGACTGGCTAGATAGTTTTATTATATTATGATTTATATCTTTGTGTGAAATAATTAAATGTATCTGTATCCAATATACATCACATTATATTACTTTTCCCGAAAAGGTTGAATTTTCCAACTGTTTTTGTTGTCAATATGACAATGTAATTATATAATATATACTAATATATAAAGCTGAAGAGTTTGTTTGTTTGTTTGTTTGAACGCGCTAATCTCAGGAACTACTGGTTCGATTTGAATAATTCTTTCAGTGTTAGATAGCTTATTTATCGAGGAAGGATATAGGCTATATATCATCACGCTACGAGTAATAGAAGCGGAGCAGCAATGAAAATTGTTTCAAAATCGGGGGTATTTTTTCATACTTGGAGCTTCCGCTGCGTACGCTGCTTAAACGGTTGTAGTTACACAAAAGTCATGTATGAGAGTATTGTTCTTCTTTTAAAGGTCTACAAGAAAGTCCGCGACAGCATATGTCTATCTTTTAAGGTTAGCTCACTATAACATATTTTATGCTAAAAAAATCTGAAATTGACCCCGAAACCTTTAAAGTTGGAGGGAGGGGAAATCCTATGTATAGTGATAAATGAAAGTACCGTGTTATCCCGAATTTAATGCGAGCGAAGCCGCGGGCAAAAGCTAGTATATTATATTGTTACCCTTCCAGTTTGGTTTTTCATGCCAAATTCTCGTAGATTTCCAAACTAAACAACTTGCTAGAGCAGATACCGTCAGGGTGTCAACCCTGGAACGCTCACTTCGAGGCCATGCATAATTCCGCGAGGGCGGAGTCGACGCGTGAGAGCTTTCGGATTGATGTTTTCAATTAGTCTCGGAGAGGTTCGGACCTAAGTGCTTGCGGCAGCGTTTGTTTTATTTAGGTAACATTCGTTTCGAGTTGGGTGAAGTCGAAGAAATAATTCGGTTGAAGCTATTGACTTAAGTTGGGGAAGACCGTATTGAAGATACCTTACGTATTTGAATATCAGGATACTTGTACCTTAATCATCACCATCAGCTCATTAAACGTTCACACCAAGAGGTGTGGACGTTTAATTGGGCCCGCGTGGACGACTAAGGCCCAGTCATCCTGTACGGGTAGGCTCGTGCCCCTCGGTGGGGACGTTTGATGAGCTGATGATGCAAAAGTATTTTAATGGGATAATATTGTACAGTTCTACAATAAAGTCAATAAAAAGCATTTCATTGGATATTTCACTATGACGGCAAACATATAAATATTGTGTTCCCACTCAAGGTTTGATTGTCAACTCGGAAGGATGTCGGGTAATCCACTCATACATTAGGGTAAGCCTTTATACATGAGGCCATTTGCTGCTAGAATTCCTTTTCGACTTATTTATACTTACACGAGCGCCCTTGTTGGTTGGTTCACAGCGCGAACCTAACGTACTGACTTATATGAAAAATGCTAGGGCTAATACGCCGTGTCCATATTGTGCACGTGACAGTCTAAGGGCCAAGTCACATTTTTTTATCAAAATATATCCTATATGAAATCCTATATAATTTAAAGTAAAAAAAAAAAAAGAAATTATTATTATTTACAAGAAATGAAAGAAAAAAGATTTAGAATGTGGCTTTTTATCCTATGTCTTTAAGGAATGGGGATTTATTTATTTTATAAATAAGCATATTATTAAAAATTTTAGCAAAAAACATTAGCCAACGATGAACTAAAATATTTTTGCATGCAATTTAAATGGCTAAACATGAGAATAGTGTTCCAATGTCAAATAACATCCTCATACCATGTTTGAAGCAAATAAAGATTATTATTATTAAATTGCACAATCGACTTGAATAGTGTGCCATATACAAAATCATGAATCTGTTACGAACAAATTTTTGCTATTCATATTTAATTTTAACTGGGAAACACTTAACATAACTCTCTCCATAGTACGTCCGTATGTGTATGATTTATAAAGTCAATTGCCCTTTGGCTTCTTTCTTCTCGTGTTCAAAATGGGTTTACCTCGGGCAATCAATGCGTAATTTCACTACCTCGCCCACGAAAACTTGAGTGTTTATGAAAATAAAGAGAAGGACATATAACTTGGCGTTTTTTAACTAAGTGCGATCGCGTAGATATTTAAGTCACGATTTGGCGACCATCGTCTGGGCGCCCTCCCCCCGCGCCCCGGGAAGTCACGTATCAACACACGAATTGCTATTGATACACTAACTTTATAAATACCTACCGATAAATAAATATCTACCTACATTCACACAGCTTCATCTAGTTTAACTAAATCCGTGTACTATGGGCATTAAACAACGTACAAATAGGTGGTAGACTCGACACTGAGTTGTCTAGGTAGGTTGGTACCAACCTAAACAACTCAGTATCGAGTGCCAGATATCGTCCCGTGAAACAGGAATGTTTTGCACTTCTCTATTTCGGGACGAGGGCACTGTAGCTAGTTAAGTTACCGGGTATAAGAGTTCCAACGTCTGTCGTCTCGGGTGACGGTGGCGCATGGCAGTGTTGACGGGAAATAATGACTATTTACTGTTATTTATTAACATCAACACTGCTTTTGTCATGGTCATCATCATCATCATCATTACAGCCTAATTATGTCCACTGCTGAACGAAGGCCTCCCCTAATGATTTCCACGCGGACCGATCCCTTGCAGTTGACATCCATCTGCTATTCGCCACCTTAACCAGATCATCCGTCCATCTGGATAGGGGTCGGCCTACGCTTCGCTTTCCGTTACGTGGATGCCACTCGAGAACCTTTCCGCCCCATCGGCTATCGGTTCTACGCACTATGTGCCCTGCCCACTGCCACTTCAACTTGCTTTTGTCATGGTCAGGTGTATCACATACCACCAGGTGAGCGAGCTGACCATCCCATTCACCTATGACCTAAAAAATATATTTATGTACTTTTCTCACAAATACATACGTATTATACGTAGAAATACCCAAAACAATACAAACAGAAAAGTTCATGCACACAAGTGTTGTACTACCCGGGTGTTAAACCCGAATCCCTCAGTGTAATAGCCAAGTAAGTTTCAAATTAGCAAGTAACATTCGAAACCCATGTTAAGGATGAACAACGGCTACAAATATAATTTTATTAGTTACACGAAGTAAACTCTACTATATACGTTATCATCATAGAAATGGTTTTGGCTACGAGAATCTGCTACGCTGCAAACATCGTAGCAATATCTCGTAGCTGTAAGCCAAGTCTAACGTATTGTTTTTTGTTAATGATTCTTCCTATAATATTGGCGATTAAGTTCAGTTTCATTTGGCGACTAAGATAGAGCGTCGGTGGCTCAATGGTATAGCGCATCAGTGGCTCATTGGTGTGAACTGTTGCCTTCCGATCTGGAGGGCACAGGTTCAATTCCCGCCACGTACGTATGTCTTTTCGTGTTTTCGAAATTATATGTACGTTATCCGACGCTCATGCGGCGAAGGAAAACATTGTGAAGAAACCTTCACACGCCTGCGAAGAGATTCAAAGGTTGCATGTGAAGTCGTCCAATCCGCACTGGGCCTTGTGGACGACTACGGCCTGTACGCGCTTTACGGGTAAGTTTGGCGACTTCAACATAATTGGTGATCTGTAACGTATTAATACTGGTACTACTAAGAGTCCAAAACTATACATTTAATTAAGAACAAAGCAAATTGTAAATGCTGGTTATTGGTACAGATTAAATACTACATGATATAAAAACTATGCCAAAAGATAAAACGTGCACTGAATAAGTTATTGTAGACGTATGAAACGATTCGTACTCATAAAAAACATTGGCATATACCCAAGTAATGAATCGGTACCAATATTATAGCTTGACCTCTTGTTTACTTAGAAATAAGTATTTGTAGCTTTGCTGACGAAGAAGTCTGGTACTTGGTGGATACTTATGACAAATACCATTTGGATAAATAACCTCAACATTTTTAAGATAAACGTTTGGACGACGTATATAATATAACATTTGGTTCTATTGCGTTTGCATGTTAGTGACTGTTTTAGAATAAATGTCTTTAAACACTAAAATTTAAAGGTTGTATGATATCTTCCGATTCAATCACGGATCAATATGAACTAACTTGATTCTATAAATATTGAAGTTCGTACAGTGCGAATATAATATTTTATATAATAAAATGACCATTAATTTTGTCAACATTAATCGTGCCGGTTGCCCTTTTTTGTCGAAATTGAAGAAGTCTCAGATTTGTGAAATGCCAATTAGTAATGGTTCCGGCGGCGAAGGTACCTCACAAATCCAGAGATTTATCGCCACGTCCCGCGGGATAAGGCCGCTGAAGTTCTAAAACTAGGGTCGTCACCGGCTCATATTTAATAATACCTTTTATTTTGTGTGGCAAGGTGTACAGAACGGTCAGGACCCTCACCTGACTGTAAGTGATAAGCCGGACCATGGCAGAGTGGTATTGAAAGAAAATTAACATCTGATAGACCGTTATTACGAGTCTTCATCAATGCCGCACTGCACCCGACATCAGAGACAACAGATGTTAGGTCTTTTATATACCGCTAATTTTACTAGCTACAGTGCCTTCATCCCGAAACACAGAAGTGCAAACTACTTCTAATTCACGGGACGATATCTGATACTGCGGTGGTACCTACCTAGATGATTCAGTATCGAGTCTACCACCTAGTAAATAAACAAACTTAGTAAGTTCAAACACACAATCAAACACAATAAAAATCCCATTGTTTGTCGAACACACGGTGACATGGTGTTGAAAGTGTTGGCACCGTCGATTACCTCGTTAAAGTAGCAGTGGGCGTATGTCAAAAAAACCATTGGTATTTAGAACATACGAGTTCTGAGTAGAGACTGCATCTTGGAGAGCACAGCGTAGAACGCCCAGACCAATGGATCGCAATATTTGAAAGGTCGGTGGTGGAGACTGGGAGAGAAATGCGGAGGGCCGGGATATCTGGCGCAAAATAGGAGAGGCCTAAATGCTCAGCAGTGGGCTGCGATATGTTGAAGCGAGAGATAGAAGACCTCCTTTTTCCTGTGAATTTTCAATGTTTTTGGTTTTAGATTTATTTCATTGCAGGCATCAATTGTTTTGTATTCCTCGAACAAGTCTACATAAATAGTGTCTAGTAGAGTCAGCCCTATCCCTTCCTCCGGGTGACATTCAGGATCCCGACAATATTGTAAATGTTTAAGCGCATTACAAACGATCCCTGAGGATTTCCCGGATTGTGTGATTTGGAATTGGAAACTAAGCTTCTATACATCAGGGATATACGGCGCGTATCCTGGACTGTATTTCGGGTGAAGTTAAACGGTGGAATTTGAGAAGATAACAGAGTTAAACTTGTGAAGGTGACTTAATACTTGGGTGTTCAAAGTAAAAGTTTTTGAACTTAAGACTTAGTTTAAGAGTAAGTTCAGAACCTTTGTTTATAAATTCTTGGCAGTCTATGTGGTGCGATGTTTGAGGAGGCAGGAGGTAACAAACATTGGTCTTTTTATTGCTGAGGCTTTCTTTGTATTACCTATGTTGTGTTTAAACTATGTTTATCCATACTAATATTAAAAATGTGAAAGTGTCTCTGTCTGTCTGTCCGTCAGTCTGTTTGTCTGTCTGTCTGTTTGTTACGCTTTCACGCCTAAACGGCTGAACGGATTTTATTGAAACTTGGTATGTTGATGAAGGATAGAACCTATATAAGGTTTTAGGCTACTTTTTGTCCCGTTTTCACCCCCCACTAAAATGCGGGTTGGATGTTTGTATGGAACATTCCACCATTTTTGTAGTACGACGCTGAAATTTGGTATGCGGACTATTTTTAAGAAACGAAAAAATATGGCATTTTTTTTTCAAAAAATCCATCCCTAAGTCGTTCAAATAGGAGAGGAAGTATCATATCCGATTTTTCGCAGTTTTTAAGGTAGAAAGCTAAAAATTGGTATGAGGGCTGTAAGTCACAAACGATAAATCTTTAATTTTTCTTTTTTCGGAAATCGGCCCCAAAAGCCTTAAAAGAGAGGGAAGGGGGGGATATTATACCGGACTTTTTTCAGTATATATATACATATATATGTTACAAAAATGTAAACCTTTAGAGTTAGGGGGAGGGAATTCCTAAGTATAGTGATATATTTATTTATTTAAAATCTTTATTGCACATAAAATACAAAGTACAGTAAAAAGGCGAACTTAATGCCGAATGGCATTCTTTACAGTTAACATAAGGTCATGCAGAAAGAAATATAAATGGTGCGGTTAAAAAGAAAGGAACAAAATAATTTATTTAAAAAAAAATTATACAATAAGAAACATATATATATAAGTAGGATTTTTTGTATTTTAGAAGTTGGGCGGGGGATTCCTATGAATTGTGAATTATATATGAATATGTATATTTTTTTTTTATTTCGCAAATGGACCCCAAAACATTTACAGTTGGGGGGGTTATCACAGATTACGAGGTAGAAAGTTAAAAATAAGTATGAGAACTATTTGTCATGAATAATAAATCTTGCATATTTAAGTTATATAATATATATATCCACAAAATTTACCCCAAAAACTTTTAAATTGGGGGGAGGGGGGAGGGAGGGGATTCTTTATATAGTGATATATATGTATACATAATTATTTTTTTTCGAATTTACAAACAGTTTACAAGGTAGAAAGTTAAAATAAGTATGATGGCTATTTGTCACGAACAATAAATCTTGCATATTTAAGTTTTTGCAAATCGGCCCTTAAAGCCTTAAAAAAGGGGTAATTTATATTTGACTTTTCCCAGTTTTTAAAGTAAAAAACAAAAAATTGGTATGCGAAGCGAAAAAGAAGAAGAAGAAGCAGTGTTGCAGTGTTAAAATTATTCTGTTTTCGTTACCAGGAAAGTGGAGCCATGTTATCCCGAATTTAACGCGAGCGAAGCCGCGGGCAAAAGCTAGTAAATATATAATTGATCCTTTATTTGGTACCAATAGACTGATGTGAAAGTGAGTAGATATATGGTACTTAAATGGCTTCAGAGTTAAGATGAAGGTAAATTAAAGATAAAAGTAGGTGGAAGACTTGATACTGAGACGTCTAGGTAGGTACTACTGCAGTGCCAGATATCGTACCGTGAAACAGGAATATGATGTAATTTTGTGTTTCGGGATGTGGGCACTGTAGCTAGTGAAATTACCGGGTATAAGAAACCTTACATCTGTTGTGTCGGATGACGAGCGCAGTGCGGCATTGATGGAGGATAATAACTGTCTATCAGTTGTTGGTCTCGTTCAATGCCGCTCTGTCATGGTTAGGTGTATAACTTACCATCAGGTGAGCGTCCTAACCGTCCTGTACACTTATAAAAACAAACAAGTATGTACCATTGAAGTCTAGAACAGTTTTCCAGACAGTGTTAAACATTTGTATATCCCACAGGCTTACCAGATAGTTGGGAGTGTAATATCGCGGTCCATTGCTGCAGGATTACAGCTGGTATCGCCATTATGAGCACGATCCCAATTCCGTTAATTTTAGAATACGCTAATAGAGTCGTTATTGTGTCTCAATAGTAAATGTTTGCACTCATTCGTTCTGTTATTATGGTCGATTTTTATTGGTGACGATATTCGACATTTCGTTCTACAATCCTTCTACTAACTAATTCAATTCAATTGGCCCAATATCACATTTGACTTACTAGTCAAATGTGATGGCCATTTTGATTATCCTTTCAATTACCATCAGAGATCCCTGCAACCGCACGAAAATGGATAGTTTTGGCAAGACAGTATGTGTTCCATTGTCTGAAGGCAACCACAGGCACACACAGTTCACAGCATCTTCCAACACTATAATTAACCAAATTTACAGTTTCGATGGCGTCGTAATATAAAGTACCTGGGCCGGTAAAGGGTCCGATTACCGGACCAGGGCACATGCTGAGTGGGTCCGATTTCTTTGGACATCGTAGCAACAGAGGTGTGATCTTGTTAATATTTTTTTTTTTGTTTTAATACATTTTGTTCTGTTTGTGTTGCAATGTATACAAATAATAAATTATTTCATTCTTTCTACATTAGTGTAATTGGGGCTCTGTTCTATTTGCCGACTCCTAGGCCAGCTGTATGAAACAAGTATTTCACTTGAGAGAGTAATATTGTGCATCTGTTTGAGCGCATATCTAATATTGCGATATTTGCCGTGTTATTTGCCAACTTTGCAACTGATCATTGTTTAGGTGTATTACATAGACATTTGTGTAAAGGAAATTAGTCTTCAATTTGAAATATATATGTTTGTATCGTCACTTTGATATTTCTTCATATTTATTAAATGTCAGCTACAAAATTCTATGTAATATTTATTAACATGATTTGAATCCTCGTATGTTAAGACCCTACTGAAATGTATTGAATATTCAATTAATGATTGCAAATATAAAATTATGCAATGAAATGATCATGAGTCATGACTTTATTAGCCCCGGGTTTTTATGTGCACATATTTACTCAAAGAATTTAGTAGGTGAAATGGTATTTCATACAAAATAATATATTAAAACGTAAACTGACAAAGTTCTCTTATCTAAGAAAGGCATATAAACTTGGCTCAGACTCTCGTCTGTTGATAAACTGCAAATTAGGCTGTAAAAGAAGTGAAAATAACGTAAATCCGCACAATTCCCATGTAAAACTCTTGAAGCACTCGAGATACTGTCAAAGTTGGCGTTTTTTCACTCTATTACAGAATACTTGGGCATACAATGTAGGCCATATATTTAGGCGGGGATATCGAGTGATATATGACGTCACTGAATCATCCCGCAGGACGCCCCTGGCGTGATGACAATCATATCGGCGGTAAAATGGATGGAGAGTACGTTTTGTATGGGGCTTTTAACGGGAAGGATACATTGGAATTTATCTTGCGATACAATAATATATTATTGAAATGTTATAATGTAACATTACGTTCTATTTATATAAAAATAACAAATATGGCGACCCATTTGGTGTGATGGTCGAGACCGCGTCGCCTCTTACACCAAGGGTTTCGGGTTCGATCCCCAGGTAGTACAAACATTTTTAGGTTTTCGTTTCTTCGTAAAGGTGCACCTAGTTTATTGTTGATCTCAGGTGTTCGGTTATAAAATGTTTGCTGGAAAACAAGTTCATATAATAATGTTTGCTGAAACGGTCTATCGTAACAACCATCATCATCAGCTCATTAAACGTCCCCACCGAGAGGCACGAGCCTACCCGTATAGGGTGATTAGGCCTAAGTCGTCCACGCGGGCCCATTGGACGTCTTCACACACAACATTTGAATCTCTTCGCAGGCGTGCATGAAGGTTTCCTCACGATTTTTCCTTCACCGCGTCGGATAACGTACATATATTTTCGAAAATTCGAAAACACATTGGTACTTGTCGGAATTTGAACCTCAGCCCTCACGGCAGGAAGGCGACAGTCCACAGCATTACGCCAACGACGCTCTCATCGTAACAACTGATTTAAAGCAATTCAAGGAACTTGTGTGGGGGACGGTAGGTCAACATCATAACAATTAATTATATAACAAGTCGGACACACTAATCCCGCTATTTACGGTTGTGGTTAATGGTACACTTTCCGAGCCATTTCCCTCGTCAAGCGCTCCTCGTTCAGGATAACTCCAATTAGTTTGGGGCAGGGGCGCGGGAGAGGCGGAGGGCGCTCCCTTCGATAACAGTTAATTAGCCGTTTATTGGATAACGAAATAGCCCGCCAAACTTGTTCTGGAAACTACTGGAAGGTGGATTGTTGCAAATGGTGCGGTCGTGCGTTCTTCAAGTTCATCGATGCTGTCTTGCTAGTTTCTGAATTATACTTAACCCTTTGACCGCAAATGACGCTTTAGGGCGCCAGACACAATAGATTTTTCTATTGTGTCTGGAATCCCGGCATTCAATGGGTTAATAAAATATCGGGTTTTAGGTACAAACAGATCAGCATTTATATTAATACTAGCTTGTACCCACGGCTTCACTTGCGTTAAAATGTATTATTTTTCATCCCTATTTGATTCACTTAGATGTGGATTTTATCAAAATCCTTTCTTAAGGGATGCCTACGTCATAGTAGCTTTATGCATGTAAAGTTTCAGTCCAGGCGGTTTCAAATTGACAAAGTTTCATACAAACTTTGCCAGTAATCGAACCCGGAACCCTTATTGTAGTAGACGCTCAACCATTGCACCATATAGGTCATCGATAAGGTTTTTGTCAGTAATAAATTAAAGCTCATTTTTCACTAATAAGGCAGTTCAAGCAAGCGTCGTGTATAACGCTCTTAAGGGTCAGACTAGCTGAAGGTAAGGTCGGGATTACTTCTGCGCAAGGTACTCTTCAAAAACAACCACTAATGTAGTAAGTCATCCTATTGGCATACGTTTATGAATGCTTAATTAACAAATATTTGGGCGTCTTCAAAGGCGATATTCAACAAGTTGAAACGGCGAGGTAACAGGTTGGCGCGTCGTCCGTCAAAACTGTCTAAGTGAGCCCTAATCTGTTTCGGTAAACAACCATTGCTTCAACGCCGATCACAAGTCGAAGTTTATTTGTAATGAGCTTTTGCCTGCGGCTTCACTCGCGTTAAATTCGGGTATCACGCTTCCTTTTATTTAATTACAAAAACCGTATTTATTTTATTCTGCTATTTATACGCCTTTTCATCGATTTTATGCCGTCTACTATAAAAACTGCGAGTATCTAAAATTCTCCGTTGAGGTTTTGGTCCATTTCCGCAAAAAATACAAGTTTTTTTTGTTAGTAGCAAATAATCTGCATGCCAAATTATAGCTTTCTAGCGGAATGCTTCATATCAACTTCAGCCCCCTCCTATTTCAGGGAAGTAAGGGGTTAGAATTAAACAAAAACAGCCAATGTCACGACCTACGCCTATTCGAATTTCCGTTTGTAGTGAAAGACGGACAAACAGACACACTCACATTTATTATATTAGTATGGAAGTACGTCATCGTGGAGATAGTTCTCAAACGATTGTTTCGTGGTGGAGTTATAAAGTTGGGACTGATGTGGGCCAATTTAGCAAACGTTCAAGTATCAGGGCGCGAGTTACGATAAGACAGAGTAGGTAAGGGCGTAAGAACTTGGCCCCAATTCTGATAACTTTAAAACGCGCTCATAGAATCGTAATTGTCTCTCAATAGTAAAATTTTGCACATATTCGTTCTGTTTTATGGTAGATTTTTGACGACCCATCTGGTGTAAAGGTTGAAACATCGGCTATAAGACCAAGAGTTCCGGGTTCGATCCCCAGTCACTACAAACATTTGTGTGCATGAACATGTCTGTTTGTATTGGTTTACTAATATATGTATGATTATCCTTTATTTAGTATCTACATTACAGGTTAATGATTAGTTTGGGTCTTGATGGCGCTGTGTGAATGTCAGTGGATATTTATTTATTTATATATAAGTATATGTATTAAGGTTTTCACAAGGCATAAAACTTTAACTTATACAATTGTGCTCGTTGGCAAGAATATAAAACGCTGTTCGAGTCCCAAGAGAAGTACGTAGCCGTCCTTACTAGAAACAGGTCACCTAGACTTCCCGAATCTTATCCCATAACCGGCGACCCAGATATGGTGACGTCACCGCGTAAGGCATCCACGAACCTAACGCACTAAATGCACATTATCGATAAATCCTAACCCTTGACTGCTGAATGTCTTGACCTAGACAACATAAAGACTGGAAAAATCAAGCAAAGCTTATTTTTATAAAATATAACTCGATGGTGTGATGATATGGTCTGATGAAATTTTTACAGATACTTTTGAATCGTCAAAACAGTATATAATTTTTTTATTAAATCTAATGACTCTACCACCGGTTCGGAATGCTGCCATCCAACGAGAAGATCCCGGCAAGAAACTCGTGGGTTACTCTTTTCAATACTTGGTTTTACAGAGTTTGGTCAAATAACAAATTTATACAATTCAATTATATGCGTCTGCTCCTGGAACACAATGCAGGCATACTAACACCACAAAATTGATGGACCAACTAACTGCGAAAGTTCTTGCGTAACTTATTTATTATTTCAGTTTCTTTTTGCCAAAGTATCAACATTCAATGCCTTTGGTTCCATATTTACTATTCTGCTATTTGGACAAGTGTGAAACCAATAACTTAAGAATATGTACATACATTTGATTCAACTAAAGTAAATGTATGGAATAAAGCTCCACAACAACAACAACAATACAGACAATCCAGTTTCAGTCACAAGGTGCCTATATATATATATATATATATACCTTTTGGAAATATATCGCACCTTTCATATCATAGAGGCACAATTCGAAAAACATGATTGTTGGAAAAACGCGTTTGAAGATTCTTGAGCGCTTCTGTTCTTACAACATTCATCATCATCAGCTCATTAAAC
>PQWD01001355.1:0-13748 GCA_019425675.1 Leucinodes orbonalis | reverse complement strand
GGCCATCAAGTCTGGCCTGCCCTAGAGACAAAAAGATTTATTTAAACAAAAAATATGATACCGAACTTTGAGCGTGGTAAAAAACTATGATTCTATTAAGTCAAGTAAGTTAAGTTGCCGGCCCAGAATTTTTATTCCTCTTGCGATATAACTTACCATCAGTTGACCATCAATGGAAATAAAAAAACGTTCATCAGCTGAACGCGGTAGAAATAACATCATCGTGTCTTCACACCGATACTTATTCTTTATACTTCTTTAGTACAGATACATACGACTCGTCAAATGAGCAATGAATGCCGGAAACAGAGTTTGACTCTTGATCAACTATTATATTTCTTAACAGTGAATATTTGATAAATTTCGTCCTTCGTTAGGTCTCGCCTTACGGATGGTTTCCCCTGGGCGCTATGGAAAGCTCAGAATAAACTGCGAGTGGGTGTTGCCCAGTAATTTGCAAATTGTGTTAGAAAGGGGTATTGTGTTACCAACATAGCCCGCTGGATCAGCAAGTTGAAGTAGCAATGGGCTGGTCACGGTCACAGATTGATGGCCGTTGGAGCAGACGAGTTCTGGAGAGGAGACCGCGTCTCGGCAAGCGTCGCGTAGGACGCTCTCCGGCCCGATAGACCGACGCCTTGCGGAAGGTCGCTGGAGGAGGCTGGATGAGAAAAGCGGAGAGCCGAGATATCTGGCGCAAAATGGGGGAGGCCTATGTCCAACAGTCTACTGCAATAGGTTGAATAGAGAGATATTCCAGAAGCAGTCTGTGTAACTGTGGTGCTTCTGGGTCACTGGAAAACCTACTGTCTTACCCAAACTGTACATATTCGCAATTTCTGGGACCGCTGGATGGCGAATTAATTAATTATTAATCAATTAAATCGCAGTGCCCCAATATTGGTCGCATTATCACATTTAATTAAATGAAGCCATGTAGACTGGTTTTATTAACGGCCTTACGTCAAAAAGTAAAGTTTTCAAATAATTACTCGTTACCTCTGTAGAAATCATCAGCTGCCATTGTGCCCCCGGTAAAAGTCTGAAACTCCTTAATATCCTTTGACAGCGAGAACACTTCTTGACCAAGTCTCCTGTCCAGGTAGGATGGTGTTTTCCTAACTTTTCCAAGTACCGGCTGAAAATAGAAATAAAAACATATGTGAATTCTGTCACAGTAATAAACGTTTCTTTCTTTCATATCGGCTTTTATCGAAAAATCCTAGTGTTCCAGAGTGTCATAAAAAAATATAACTACTATATATTGGTGATGGAAAAGAATGTCTAAAAGATTTTTTTTATTAAAAAATATATTTGAAATTTCGAGTTGGAGTTAACGGTCTCCCTGATGTATATGGCTATATATCACTAAATTACATATAAATGTACGTGCCATCTAAAGTATTGCCTAGTAGGAAAACATTCTTGATTTCGATACGGCTGTCGAATTATCAACTCGATTCCACATCGTTATGCTGTGGTGTTCACTACACTAAAATTTATCGATAGCATTAAGTGTAATAATATCGATAATTAAAACTTCAATAGAGATGCTAATCCATCATCTGAATTTTACTAATAGGTGACTTGGGCTATTCGCTAAATTTAAATAAACCGTGTGTGTTTAAGTACAAGGTTGGCTTCGAAACACTTCTGATTTACACAATATTATAGACTAGGGACTTATGTTTCAGAAAACTCTCGAAAAATCCTATAAAATTTTAGAAGTTAAGCTTGTGTCCGCAGAGATAATATAATCTCGAGATATGTATCAGTAAAAAACTGCAGCCACATAACATGTTTTAATCAAATAAAGATTCCATTATAATTATGCTGAATGACCCAACAAAAAAAAATAATGCTATTAATGGATGCTATTTCACAATACTAACATTTACAACAAAATAAATTTATAATACATTGATAGCTAGTCGTATCGATATTCTTAATGTTTTTTTAATAAATGTACGATAGCTATCTATAGTTCAGCATCACAACACTATAAGTAATGTAGACACCCACGCTGATTTAGATAACACATTCGTTGCCTAATTAATTGCATACAAAATAAGGATGTCCGTTTACGATATCGTGTAATAAAGCTCAAATAACTTGAGAGAGACGACACTGACTTTTTATTTGTAAATATCTTCTGACTATAAATGAAACAGCAGATTTATTTAATTATCTATGGTACACAAACATCCAGTCTTTATAAACTGATATTTTGCGTGTTGTAATTCACTAATCGGGACTCTGGAACACCCTTAGTCACGTTATGAAAACTTTTTGGGCTGAGAGCCATCTGCACTTGCCAGTTGCCCGGAAAAGCTGTAAAGGCTATCTGCGGCCAACAGCAGTAGTCATTCAGAAAAACCATCGACATTGCCCTGGATTACAGGTCGCTCAACAGAAGTGTCTTCTTGTCGTGTGATATGTCCAAAGAAAGTAAGAATACGAGCTTGAAGAATGGAAAATGAAAAAAAAATGAAAATGAAAAGTGTTTATTCAGTTTAGGTCCTTATAGAACACTTATGAATGTCAAATGAAGCTACCACTGGTTCGGGAGGTAGTTTTCCACTGAGAAGAAACCAGCAAGAAACTCAGTAGTTACTCTTTTCAAAAAAAAAATGTGTTGAATACAGATTCATTTGTAATCAAAATAATTATAAAGCAAATGATATTTTCAATTTTATCGTTATGTATTGGTAAAAATATATAATCTACAAAAGTACTATTAAGCAGTTAAGTATTATTAAATTTAAATAGATGATAATAAAAAATACGAAGTATAGCAGGCGTGGAAATCAACATGTCCATGAGTTTTTATCATTTATATAATCTTCAATACTATAGTAAGCTTTTTTATTAAAATAGACTTTACATGAGACTTAAACTTATGCAAGGGTAAAAATCAATTACATATTGTGTAGCTCATTAAATATTTAATGCTTAATCCCACAAATGAGTTCCCAACCTTATGTAATCTAAGATTGGAACGCAAGTTTGTGTTTGTTCCTAGTGTTCAAACTATGATTATCTGACTTTTTGAAAATACTGTAAATTTTTTGTACATAGTTGACGCAGTCTAGAATGTACTGAGACGGTAATGTTAAAATATTTATTTGTTTAAATAATTCTGCAATTTTGCGTCTAATTTTATACCCAGGAAAACGGTTGAATTTATTACTTCCATGGGTCCTTCATCCAAAGTGATGATAGTATCTACCTGCCTTACATTAGGCATTGTGAACTTAATACATTGGTTTCTTAGAGTTAAGAAGTAAATTATTGGTCGTAAACCAATGTAATACCTGAGAAAGTGTAGTATTTACATCGTCAAAAGTTTCTTTTTGTCTATCCATGTTAAATATAAGAGATGTATCATCAGCAAATAATACAGTTTCACATAGGTTTTGAGTATAATAAGGTAGATCATTTATATAAATTAAAAATAATAAAGGTCCCAATATTGAGCCCTGGGGAACGCCCATCAATAAAAGGGCTCCGCTGGAACTTGTTTCTCCGACATGTACGTTTTGGACTCTATTCGTTAAATATGATTGTATTAAATTAAGAGCGTCCTTATCGACACCGTAATGCTTCAACTTCATGAGGAGAGTATTATGGTTAACGCAATCGAATGCCTTCGATAGATCGCAGAATATTCCTATAGCATCTTGCTTATTTTCCCACGCCTCAAAAATATGTTTCATTAGTGCCACTCCTGCATCAGTAGTGGATCTGCCTTTAGTAAATCCAAATTGATTGCTATGTAATAGTTTGTTTACGTTGAAATGAGACAATAATTGATTAAATATAATTTTTTCAAATATCTTACTTAGAGCTGGGAGAATAGAGATAGGTCTGTAGTGAGACGGGTCACTCTTTTCTCCAGATTTGAATAAAGGTATGATTTTACTGAATTTCATCAAATTTGGAAATTTGCCCTGGTCAACACACTGATTAAAAATAACAGCTAAGTGAGGAGCAATACATATAATTATATTTTTAAGTATTTCTAAAGAGAGTCCCCATAAATCCTCTGTTTTTTTAATATTTAACTCTTTAAAAGTTCTAATGATTATCCCTGCATTTACATGTGTAAATCTAAAAGACGTTTTGCACTCATCAACATGTGACTTGAGGAGAGATGAGGATTTGAATTTAATTTACTAGTTACAGTGACAGCAATATTAGTAAAGAACTTTTCAAATGCATCTGCCACCTGAGAGTCAGTATCAAGACTCCTGCCATCAATATTCAGTGAGATCTTGTTATCTTGTGTTTATTTTTACAAGTCTCCTTATTGATGATATTCCACGAAACTTTACTTTTATTAGTAGCATTGATTATTTTATTTTTAAAATAATTAGCTTTAGCTACTGCGCAAACTTTTTTGAATAATTTTGAATAATTTCTAACATACTCTATGATAACAGGGTCATTAGTATTAGCCTTAACATCATACAATTCAAATAACTTTTTCTACTTGTATAAATACCAGTAGTGGCCCAGTCGCTAAATTTAGATTTTAAAGTATTTAATCTGACATGTTTTTTTGGAAATGTACCATTAAATTCCTTTTCAATTACACTAAATAATTTATTATAATGTTCATCGACATTTTCATTACTATAAGTTAATAAAGGCAACTTACTAGATATATTTTCCTTAAATTTTTCTATGCGATATGTTGTAATTGGCCGACAAACAAAATTGACAAATTGAGCACCCAACGCCTTGTATGACACCGGTTTGTTTGTCTTATCTAAGATCGTGGTATTGTCATGAATAAATAAACGAATACATAATGCAAACAGACATCGAACCTGTACCCTTGGTATAGAAGCCGGCGTCTCGAACATTACACCCATGTGGTCGTCAAAATACTTGTCGGCGTATACAAACATTTGTGTGCATGAACATATCTGTTCGTAATGGTCTGGGTGTTTCTATGGATAATATGTATGTACTCGTACCTACAAAAAACTATGTTCATCAGTTGTTTAGTAACTCGCTTAATATGGGGCTAGATGGCGCTATGTAAGCGTGAGTGGATATATATTTAAAAACTCAATGTGTGTTTCCCTTCGACACGCTACGAAGAAGAATACTCACAACTTCATATGCCTTTTCCAAGGTCCCACTCAGTCCAAACGTGGAAACCACGACTGACCCAGCCGGTATGCCGAGACCACCACTGGTCCCGATTCTGAAGAAGATGGGGTCCTTCGCTTTGGCGTAGTGCATCAGTTTGATGATCTCCTGGAGAGCTGTCGTCATAGATGGTATACCTACTCCGTGCTGAAAGTAAGAACAAAAATAATTAATATGGTGGGAATGGTGTGGACTGTTGCAGTCCTAGTAGGAGATCCGAGGTTCCAATTCCGCCACGTGTTTTCGAACTTTCGAAATTATATACGTACGTTATCCGATGCCCTTACGGTAAATGAAAAAGTCGTGAGGAAAAATGCGCACGTCTGTAAAGAGATTCAAAGGCTGTGTGTGCAGTCGTCCAACCCGCACTAGGCGCGCGATGACGACTAAAGCATAATCACCCTATACGAGTAGGCTCGTGCCCCTCGGTGGAGACGTTTAATGAGCTGATGATGATGATGGTGTAAAAGAGACTAATAGATAATACATACTCGTATTTGCATGGCCATCACTGCCGGATAAGCCACATAGCAAGAGTAGCAAATGCTAAGGCCCCGCGCAACATCTGTTTGACCGCAACAAAATAAATAAAGATTAAAAGGACTATAAATATTTTGCACGCCTTATTTACTAGGTACTACCGAAACATCTCAAACCACAGACATGGAAATCTGGGTATAAAACTCTGTTGCATCATGGTAAATCCTAAAAACAGGTAGAACTTTTTGACGTAAATGTTTAATTATAACCGATATGTTTAGCTAGCATATACCACATGTCGACCCTTGGAACGGCTAGATTTTACCCTAAACTTAGAAACCTGAAACAAAACCAGACCCAGAACCCCTGACAATTTGCTACAAGCCTCGCGCTGTCTTAATCCGGCACTGATAATCACATAGATACACTAGCACGCTATTCTAAATCTATGGATAATCATGTGACTTTATTTTTTTGTGTATTCTATGTATGATATGTGTGTGTACAAAGTTCAATTCATTCTCATTTTTTGTTCATTCATATTGCATGTTCTTGACCGAACGAAGTGTTAGAGACTCCCGACATTCAACAGAGAAAGGGTCGATATGGCTAAATAATTTATTTAAAAATCCGTAGAAACTTTATAAGCAACCATTGTCGTTTATAATGAATTTTAAAAAATGATTTTAAAATGATAAGTTAATTTACTGAACAAAACATAATACCTAAATAACATATATTAGTTGATAATATCTAGCTCAATATCGCTAAAACTGCAACTGGGTCAGTACAACAAAATCAATAATCATTAATAACCTTGAAACTGATAACGTTTTTATAAATATCTCGATTGTTAAACTGTATCGCTATTTAATATGTAATGAATTAATAATGATAACATTAATAAAGTAAATGACATTGCCAATTCCGTTCGTTTTACGACCACTTGGCTAGCATGTTAGTAGGGAGATCTAATCACATGGCTTTGTGGTTCAGAAGGCTTTTTATTTTATAGACGAGCAGACCATTTACTTTAACGGTAAGTGCTAACCTCACTGGGCGCTTGTTAACTCTGACGGCAAGACCTTTAAAAAGATAAAGGGAATATAAAGAAAATAATACAAAAATATCCACTGACAATCACACAGCGCTTTCTAGCCCCAAGTTAAGCGTGAAGCTGTATGGGTACTAACAACGGATAAACATACTTATATATTATTTTTAAATACATACATACATATTACTTAGAAAACACCCAGACCATTACAAACAGACTTGTGCATGCACACACATGTTTGTACCGCCCGGGATCGAACCCGGAACCCTTGGTATTGCAGTCGTCGTCTCAACCGCAACACAAGTGATCGTCAATATAGAAGGAAATATAGGAAGATGGGTTTGCTTTTTAGCTTCAAGCAAATGCTTGGAGTACGTAATTTAATTTATTATATATTTACCGGTAGAAGTATTAATTCATTACATTTGCGTACAATTTTGGTAATTATAAAAATGGTGTTAATATTATTAATCGTAATTTTATTAATCACACTCCCGTAAACATTTTTACATACTGTTTTTTTAATGTTATAAGTGTATAGGACGGTCAGGACGTTCACCTGATGGTAAGTGATACGCCAGACCATGACGAGCGGCCATTAAGGAGGCCAACAACTGATAGACAGTTATTATTCTCCATCAACGCCGCAACTGCGCCCGTCACCGAGACAACAGTTTTAGGACAGTGCCCTACTCCGAACACAAAGTGCATAACACTCACACCTCAACACTCCTGTTTCAGGATGATATCTGGCACTGCGGTGGTACCTACCTAGACGACTCAGTATCGAGTCTACCACCTAGTAAACCAGGGTCGTTGTTAAAATTCAATATAAAAATACAAAGTACTAAAACTGGGAAAAATACAGATTCTCCTGTCTTGATCGCACGTACCCGTCTTAGCTAAGAATCTACATCAAACTGATTCGACGTCAAAGGATATTAAATAAAAATAAATAAAAAGGAGTTTTCTACTTACGCTTACAGAAAGGACAGGCCCCGTTTTGTACATCGCGTATCTCTGCGAGTGTTTTGTTATGTTGACCAGTTTCTGATCCCATTGTATCCCATACTTTGGCTATATAGTGACTGAAATCACGCATTCTGTGCTTGGTACCTCCAGGCAGACGAACTGAAAAAAACGTATTATAAACATATGTCATCATTATCTAGACATCTTGGCGATCCGAGGTGATGGGCCTGGTGATCTGTAACTCAGGTACCTTTACCGCATCAGTCTCACGTAATCTAATCATGTCCATATAATGTCTGTGTCATGTTTGTGTAGAGAAAATAAATGAATATTTTATTGTTTTGTCTCCGTAGTTCACGGTTCTAGACCGGTCTTTGAAGCTGGGTGGAACATAGGTCCAAACGTAGAGGCTTATGAATGTCAGTGGATATTTATTTATGTAAAAGATCTATCGACGGCCATTTTCTATGGAAATAAAATATTCAAATATCCGCTGCGGCTTCTTAGGGTGGCGCATATTCGTAAGAATGTCAGTGGATATTTATTATTTTAATTCTGGACATTTTTTTATTGACGATTGTGATGTACGTAGACGAACAGATCAAAAACGTTTCTAAACATTACGTAATGAAATAAATACTTGACGTCCGAGAGCGTGGCAGGTCATAGTTTCTGGTGTGCAAGTCCCAGGTGGTAGAGAATGTCTACGTCAGAGTAAGAGATGGTCATTAGCCAAGCGCAGAGTCCCATCGGCATTCCTACATTTCAAAAGAACTATACATTAACCAATATGTTGGCAAGTAGACTAGATATCATCATCATCAGTCATTAAACGTCCCAGTGAGGTACAGGAGCCTACTCGTATAGAGTGATAGGCCTTAGTCGTCCACGCGGTCCCAGTGCAGGTTGGACGATTCATGACATCCTTTGAATATTTCGCAGGCCTGCGCAGGTTTCTTCGCGATGTTTTCCTTCACCGTAAGAGCGTCGGAAACGTACATTTAATTTCGAAAATTCGAAAAACATTGGTACGTGGCGGAATTTGAACTCAGCCTCCGGTAGGATGGAAACAATCCACACCATTGAGCCGACGCTCTTGAGACTAGATATGATATACCTTTCGATAAAGTTGTTTTCTCGAAATACAGAAAGAATTCGAACAGGTGGGTCTAAAAATACGGACAATATGAAAACAGTTAAATCTCCATATAGTCGAGCGTCGGTAGTTAAGTCGATGGTGTGCCAACTACAAATGGTTGAATGAGAAATCGGATTTCTAGCCAAGGTCAATCCAACTTAGCTGGGCAGGCGTCGGAAGTTAATTTGTATTGGAAATGTTGAAAAAAAAATTGTCCTGGGTTATTTAATAAAAATTTTGAAAAGCCTAGTTTGTATCGGTAGTGCGTGGTAACTATGGCCTAAAATTAAAAATAACCCGTGACCTAAACATCTTTTTATTGTTTACTTTGAAGTAAAGATGTAATGTCACAGTATCCAGTGATTTCACATTTTGTAAGTTATTTTCATTTGTTAGATTTTTTAAGTTATAAGTGTACAGGACGGTTAGGGCACTCATCTGATGGTAAGTGATACGCCTAACCATGATAGAGCGGCATTGAATGAGACCAACAACTGTTAAACAGTTATTATCCTCCATCATGCGCACTGCGCCCGACACCTGAGACAACAGATGTTGGATATCTTATCCCGATAATTTCCACTATCAATGCTCTCACCCGTAACACAAAAGTGCTGATATCGTCCGTGAAAGGAGTTATCCTGTTTTACGGGACGATATTGGCACTGCGGGGAACTACCTAGACGACTCAGAATCGTATTGAAATTGTATTATAATGCTCACTTTTTTCTGCCGTATTTAGGGTACTACAGTTGGAGTAATGTTCTCATCCACTCTTCTTTTCGCAGCACGTAATCGCAATCGCACCGCATCTCACCTGTATGGACAGAATAACATGAAACTTTGACAAAGTACTAACTCGCGTTGATGGACTGTTGCCTTCAGATCTGGAGGGTGCAGGTTCAATCCCGCCACGTACGTTAATTTTGTAATTTAGTATGCAAAATCTGTTCAGTCTTAAAGACTTAAAAAAACGTTTTCTGATTGTAATTGTTTGATTGTAACTAATTAGTATTATATTTTATTGTATTAATCTGTTTATAAGGACATATTATGGACATACATTTTCATTATATTTGTCAATATATATTACATAATTTATATTTTTATTAATTACAATAAATTAATTATGTAGAGATGTAGACAGCTGTGAACTACAACAGATTGAAAGATTGACAAAAAAAATTAAAGTCTAAAAATCATAGCCTTATAAACAGTATGAATTTAATTATGAATGAAATATCTAACTTAACTGTTCTATACATAAATAATATACAATGATGTATAAAATGCGGAATACTTACTTAATAATGTATAAGTAAACTTATATTTATAATCTACAGTTGTAACATTTTTCATAAAAAACCACCAACATAATGCACAAGACAAAATCACATTATATTTCCACAACAGTTAAAGTCATTATTTCTCACTATAAAATACTAGTTATATTAATACTAGATATTTCACGAATTGTTTATTCTCATATATAATATTTCTTATCAGTACACACTACTCGCTTTGCAATAATCACACAATGACTAGTTAAAAGATAATACAACGCTTTATGTACTCCGCATTCATTGACATTTCTTTATAAGTACAATTAATTGAGTAAAATACAATCATTACTATACAGCTCACATCATACGATGGTAATATTAACTAAGTACCTAGTACTAGACAAAATTCCTTAATTTGATGTAATGGTACACTCACATCACGCGAATGTAAAATATTAAGTAACTAGTACTGGAATCGAACTCGAGTATTTCCTTGATGACTTATCAATTTCTAACATTAACAATTTTTAATCTATAAACTCTAATTTATGGACTGTCTTTGGTGAATGGTACAGCTACATAACGATATGTAAAATATTAACTAGAGTACTTAGTACTGGAATCGAAATCGAGTTTTCCTAATGATTATCTATTACTATATAACTGTTTTTAATCTTAAACTCTACATTAAATAAACTGAATTCTTTAATTTGGTGTAATAGTTGTGACGTCAGCCGTTTATACAAAGTTCCGGGTTTAATCCCGGGCAGTACATACATTTATGTGCATGAACATGCCGTTGTGTGTGTTTGGGTGTGGGTGTTTCTATGTATATGTATAGTAAATACACATAGATATGATAAACAATATTTATTAACATAAAATATATATAAGTATGTTATACATTAATTAATAGCTTTAATAAAAATTGTATGGCTCATATGCTAATAATGCATGAAAGTTGTAATAACTTAATTAAAAATAAAATTGTTGAATAATATGTACTAAGTAGTCGAAATCGCGATTTAAGGATTTCTTGTAATCTGTTTGCTGTCTCAAATAAAATAAATAATAAGTAAATGGTATGGTCTCACCTTAGTGTCATTGAATAGGATGTAATTATTACGCGCGATACTATTCTATTTGTGTGTTTCTCTTATTACCATTTCACAAAATTATCCGGTAACGTCCACTGCATATACTAACCTTCGTACATGGCTATGGAGAGTTTAGGCGGTAACCACCACGTGGGCGCTGAGAGGATGGTGTGCTATCGTCTTCCATCCTAAGGCAGCCGTACCAATCTAGTAGGCAATTTACTAGAAGGTAGATTCGATACTTAGTCGTCTAGGTAGGTACCACCGCAGTGCCAGATATCGCCGTGAACAGGAGTGTTTTTGTGTTTCGTGATGAGGCACTGTAGCTAATGAAATCACCGAGTATAAGAGACTAGCATATGTTGTCTCTGGTGACGGGCGCAGGCGGGCTTGACGGAGAATAATACTGTCTATCAGTTGTTGGTCTCCTTCAATGCCGCTCTGTCATGTTAAGGCGTATCACCTACGATCAGGTGAGCGCGTCCTGATCGTCTTGTACACTCATAACATAAGAAATCATTTAACGTGCCTTCTGAAGCATTGAGGGCATCAGGTTACAATACGATTATTGCTTTACTTATGCGATTATTTATCACGACATATCCTCGCTCCGTTTTAGCCTTGAAAGCGGACAACAGACACACGTAAACTTTCACATTTGATATATTCGTATGCTCATAATATCATCAGCTCATATACGTTCCACCGAGGGCCGACCTACCGTAATGGTCTACAGGACTTAGTCGTTCATGTGGGCCAGTACGATTGGCGACTTCCGCACAACTTGCATCTTCTTCGCAAGCGTACACAAGTTTTCTCAATGAGGTTTTCCTTCACCGTAAGAGCATTGGTAAACGTACATATGTTTTCGAAAATTCAAACTACATTGGTACGTGGCGGATTAAAACCTGCGCCCTCCACATCGAAGGCACATCACACTTATTAACCGACGCTCTAGGTATACGTATGGAAAATGTAATAGGTCTGACTCACAGATTCCCATACAGGAGATGGGGCAAGCCGCGTTTAAAGTGCGACAAATGTAAGCTCAACGGCATACACTGGCTGCCAGTTTAGCTCTGTGAGACGATTCAAGACGCACGAATATTAGAAGAAATTACCGTTTTTTTCCAAAATTCCATCCTGTGCAATTGTAACATGCCATCATCGCAATGAATCAGTAAATTTACCAAGAAATGTAATAATTTTCACAGGTAAGAACCGAAAATAAATTGCGACACTGGGATGCCTAAAACTTGGCGGCCTGCAGTCTAATTGTATATTCGGATGTCTGTGGTCTAACTATTACTACCTTAGACAAACCCGAAGAGTTATCTAATGTGACATCGAAATGATCAAGAATGCTGTCCACTGAAAAGTACTAATCGGACACCTCCTATGTAATCATAGTCTCCTAGTACTTTTTCAACGATATAATAGATAGAAGACGATTAGTTGTGGTTTGAGAAGGTTAAAAAGTAATTGAACAAACAATATAGTTATTGTAGAGTTGATTAAATTATAAAGTTTTATTAGGGGTGACGAATGAGATTTTTTTTCAATTTACCGGGGGGGACAAATCTAGGGGTGACGAGCGGGAACGACCGATCAAATATACTATCAGTAAGGTCAAGTCCATACTGGCATCATGTCAAGCGCATCCTCTGTAGATATCGTAATCTCGTATCAGAAACAACTGTTTGTTCAGATAATGACCAATTTTATTTTGTAATAGCGTCATTTACGTAATGGTGATTTAAAAACAATAACGCCTTTTCAGAATATTGCAATAATAGTTCATATTTATGAATATTTAACAATCGATTTGGTATAATGGTAGAAAACTTAAAGTCAAAGTTTGATTCCGGGTTGAAACACAATTTACTTGGGGGTAGATTCGATACTGAGTTGGCTAGTGCTATGCATGTTTGTGTTTCGGGATGAGGGCACTGTAGCTAGTGAAATTGCCGGATATAAGAGACCTAATATGCTCACAAAACAACTGAAAAAAGTGTTCTGTAGACAGCGACAGCACACATACACATACTTCGCGTTCACTTACCTTAACAAAGAGGCTAGAACTGTATTCTCTTTGGCGGTTCGTTTTGAGGCACGGGTGGCGTATCTATTTATATATACAGAATATCATTGGCTATACCTTCTTTGATATTGGCCAGGTGAGGTTGACTTGAGTCTGAAATTATATAAAAGTTATTTAAGCCCCTGAATAGCAATAGATTTTAATAAATTCATGACTGAATCTGACATGCGATAGAAATTGATATTGGTCATGAGACACGTTGATTGAAAAACTGTTTTCTTGCTCAGTGAATCCTTACTCCGACTACCGTCTATGGTGATACCTTAGAAAATTTTAGTCCTATTTCTATGGGTGACCATTTCTATGGGTACCATGGACGTGTTTGAGGGTGATACACTAGGTAGGATACTCAATCTACATTTCTCAAGTTATCCTCATACGTCATCTATCATGAACGAGGTCATGAAAGATGACATCAATCAATGATATTCTGTATTTATAATGGTAGATACGCCATCCA